>CAHIKZ030005169.1:3327500-3430000 GCA_903632075.3 Acanthosepion pharaonis | reverse complement strand
CCGTACATTTTATTGGCATGAGGCATCTTACAATGACCCGGATCTTGACCAGTTGCAGAGAGGTTCGTATCTAGACCTGCCAAGCTGTCCTGCTGCTAACGAGGAAAACCTGGATGTAACTAGTCTTGACAAACATGTCCGCACGCGATTCGGGTCAACTTTTACGTCTGTACTGACGTGCATTCGCCACAAAAAGATGTCATACAGTATTACCATAGGATGTATCTTATTAAAGTATGCAATATGAAGTTGATATTGAATTGCAGTTTAAAATTTTTTATCTTTCCTGGTGAACTTCTGATTATGAATATCACCAGCACAAAGGAGAGGTTTTTGATCTTCTGGTTAGCGTTTTCGCCACCCCCCCTCTCTCTCTCTCTCTCTCTCTCTCGTTCAAGTCTTTCTTTGTTTTGCTTAATTTTTTCTGTGACATTTCTGTAGTTCTAAAATGAATGATATTTGTAAGTATCAAATATCACCAATTTTTGTAGGAATTTTTTAGATGAAGTTAACATCCATAATTGACATGTGAATCAAGCCAATTGTTAACACAGGCGAAATACTGTGACTATAACAACAAATTTGTGGTCAAGTGTCTTAGTATATACTATATACTAAGACTGTTGTATATACTATATAGGTATATTATAAAGTTCATATGAAGAAGTCCCTTAAAAAATCTTGTAGAAAAAATTGTTGATTTAAAAGCAAAAGAAGTTACTCCCCAAATTATTCCAAAGATGTCCGTTTCAAATTTCATGTTCTAAAAAATATTGAATTACTAGAAGTTTTTTTTTAGAATTAACGGAATTGTTTTTTGAAACACACTGACGCTTGTTGAAAACTAAATCCTCACAGTATTTAGTTTTATTTTTGAAATTCTGTTATCGCTAACATTTGTTGACAAGATTTACAAACTCTACGTTTCGTTCAATTTCGCAAACCAATCGATGGAATTTCAATAGGCTGATTTGTTTTCAAAAAATACTTTGACAAAAACCTTACTACGTGGTTTAATAATTAATTTAATTTGATTTAATAGAACTTCATGGTAAGCTATTTTTTACTCTGGTTTCGATCGGTCAATCAATAGCTATTTTATTAGATAGTGGGACAGAACGGAAGTCACACGTTTTTTATTTATTATGACAGCTGTTGATTCAGTGTTTATTAGAAAGAAAAAAAGAAGTCAAAATTGGTATATATTTTTTTCAATTTCTGAAATTGAAGACGTGAGAAAATAATATTTTTGTCATATGCTTTTTTATTTTAAGAAAGGTAAAAATTTATTATGGCAGCTGTTGTATCAGTGTTTATTATTAAAAAAAAAAGAAGTCAAAATGTTTTATATTCGTAATATAAATATTAATGGGAAAAGATCCTTAAAAAATACCAATGTTCAAAGTTTGTATTATTAGTTTGACCCCCCCCCCAACAAAAAAAATCCTGTTTTTTAATCGTTAAATGACATTAGCAAAATTTTGTTTTCTAAGTAAGTTTCAACTTGAAACTTAAAACAAAAACTTCAACTAAAATTGTATCCCTTTTCCCCCCATATATCTCTAAACTATAAACTATAATTTATAATTACTAGATTTTTTGCAATACGCTGACGCGTGTTAAAATCCTCACAGGATTTTTAGTTTTATTCTTGAAGTTCTGTTATCGCTAAAAAGTTTTGTCAAGATTTACGTTCAATTTCGCAAACCGATGAAATTTCAATGAGCTGATTTGTATTGGAAAATTACTTTGACAAAAACCATACTTCGCGGTTTTTATGCACCCTTGTGAAACCAACTGTACTTTGTACCCCCTTACCTGTTTGTACCTCCCCCCAAATTTGGTTTCGATCGGACAATGTATGGCTATTTTAGAGTGTGTTGACGGACGGAATAATAGAAGCCACAGAATTTTATATATAATTTCCGTTTAATTGGCACCGTTTAAACTCTTGAAAGATACAATCTATTCATAAATCATATTCAATTTCGATTTTGGGGAACCAATTTTAATACTTTGAAGAATGAAGTTGATAAACAAAAACGGAAATTATCTTTGACTCAGCCAAATAATTATGTTAGTATGAACAATATAATTTAAATAAGTGAGCATCTAGACCTTAAGCAAGTTTTTTTTCATGTTCATTGAACGTAGAAATTACATCAAATCACATTATTAACCACTTTGTTTTATCGTTATATAAAATAAAGACTTATTAGAATCTCAAGGTTTATTTGCTGAATAATGGCAACATCTGTGTGTTGTTCTCCATGACGATGAAAGGCTGCATACAGCAAGAATAACACAGGTGAACACTTTTAGAATTCGGTTGGTCTCTTCTAACTCAGCCGCCATATTTACCTCACTTTGCACCAACTGGTTATTACCTTTTATGATCGTTGCAAAACGCTTTGATAAGTAAACTTTCGCTAAAGAAAACCAGATTCAAGTGTTCGTTGAAAATTTCCTCGCATGGAAACCTGCGTAATATTACTCAAAATATTTCGAAGAGTTGCCTGATAAGCGGTAACAAGTCATTGCAAATAACGATGAATATATAATTGAATTACATGTAATTGTGAATTATTTTTTGAACAGTAAAATTGATAAAGAAATCCGGTAATTACTTAAAACTCAAACTAACGTTCTCTCCGTACTCTTTGTGGACAGAATTCCTTTTCTGCACATCTGTTTTCATACAGAAGGAAAGTATTCGAAGGAAAATGTGAGAAGTATTTGTATATAAGAAAAACATTTATAGTCATATTCACTGAAGTATATACAAACTTGGGAGCAAAGCAAAGCAAAGAAATAACTAGAATGCTGAGGACAAAGTAAAGCAAAGAAAGAAAGAAAGAAAGAAAGAAAGAAAGAAAGAAAGAACTAGAATAGTAAGAGTAAAGCAAAGAAAGAACAAAGAAAGAAAAAATAAAGAATTAAAATAGTGAAAGTAAAGCAAAGAAAAAGAAAGGAAAAGAAAGAAAATGGACAAACTCAGGTAATGAGAATGAGGGCCAGGGGCAAAATAGATAGATAGATAGATAGATAGATAGATAGATAGATAGATAGATAGATAGATAGATATGAACAAACTGAGATAGATAGATATAGATATGAACAAACTGTGATAGATAGATAGATAGATAGATAGATAGATAGATAGATAGATAGATAGATATGAACAAACTGAGATAGATAGATATAGATATGAACAAACTGTGATAGATAGATAGATAGATAGATAGATAGATAGATAGATAGATAGATAGATAGATAGATAGATATGAACAAACTGAGACAGATAGATAGATAGATAGATAGATAGATAGATAGATAGATAGATAGATAGATAGATAGATAGAAATAGACTAAAAGAGATATTAACGCACTGAAGAGACCGAGATGAGTTATGTATAATTTCTCAAATTAGTTTGTTAGATTAGCTCTGTGACACCTGCGTTACCATATGTAATACAGCGATAAATTTACAACAAAGGAAGGAACAGGTGGAACCGTCAAAGACAACCGGACAGACAGATCAGAACGGACTGGAATAATTAACGAGAGAAGCACTTACTCGGTTCTTTTTATCGCTCCATGATGAAAACATCGTTGAGAGTGTTGTCATAACGACTATCAGTGCTTGAAAATGGAAGCTTCTATACATTTTAGCACTAAGCTTTCTCTTCTATAATATGCAGTGTCCTTTCAGGATATAGGTAATCAGTGCTCTCCACAACTTCCTATATTTTTAACTCTATCTGAGCATGCGTCTATCATGGTGAATTGTTATTTTCTCAAGGAGGTCCCTGACCTTTAACGCCTATTGCGACAAGTTCATCCGAGACCTCAAGTGGAACTCATAGACAATCAATTGCCAAAGATGCTGAAAAAATAGTCAGTTCCTTGTACTGCTCTAGTAAGTAGCTAACTCCGTCTATTATGCTCTCGTTCTGCATATGACGATAGACTACATCCGGCAGCAAGGTCTTTGATCGAGAGGTTTTAAGGAGCGTGGTATCACCTCTTAATTGATTTTGTTTCCAGGTCTATCCTCAACCGGGGGGGGGGGGGTTAGCACCTATTAGGGTCCCAACTATGGACAAATAGTTAACCCCCAAACTGGGATCAAAACACAGTGAAAGTATAGAAATACATTTTTATGCTAAAAATACAAGCAATACATTTTTTTTTAAATAAAAAAATTACCAGCAATACATTTTTTAAAGAAATCCCCAATGCTCCCAAGAAAATAAAATTTCGGCATTAAATAAGGAGTTGATATGCTACTAAACAAACAAACAATCTGTTATGCTCTACAAGAGCCAACTCAGACCAAAAAATGGTATTATTGGTGCCATATCGAGACTGGAATTGTCGAATCCTCACTTTCCAAGCATGGTAGATTTCTGAAGTCATCGCGGCCTTTGGGGTGATGAATTATTTTTCCTCTTGTTACTGTATCATTATTTTCATGGCAAAAGTTCTGACGAGCTTCATTCCTTCGTTTCTCCAGTTCAGACCTTCACATCTAAGACCTGCCATGTCATTTATATTGTAATCAATAATTCCTATTCCCTTCATACAATTCCCGGATCATTACAATCCTAACCTCGTTAAGTCTAGGGGTTAACCGGTATTTTTGCTACATATTCTACACTTCTTGCCTCCCGCTTTTACAGGGAGCAACCTCGATTTGTATCCCTCTACATTGAGCGGCTTATAGGTTTTTAATGGGTTAACAAGTACTAAAAATAAATAAATAAAACTAAGCTTTGTCTCCTTAATATCTCTTCCAGTCCCTGTTCCGCCATCCATTTACACAAATTCGTTAAATAGGTTAATCGTTACGTCCCTCTGTTCCTCGTTCTCCCATCCCGTGAGTGTTAAATTCGCCAAGTCCTCTTTTCTTATTATGCGTCCCAGACATTATGATACACTTTTTTTGTTACTCTAAACGTCTATTTTGCTTCCATTTTTTTCCTTAAAACTTCGACAAATGTTCTGTCCATGGTATTCTCAGCATTCTTCTGTGGAACCAAATCTGTGTTGACTCAAGTTTCCTCTTCATCTTTAAGGAGATTGTCCAGCATTCAGTGCTATACAGAGGAGTGGATATTGTTCCGTCCATGGTATTCTCAGCATTCTTCTGTGGAACCAAATCTGTGTTGACTCAAGTTTCCTCTTCATCTTTAAGGAGATTGTCCAGCATTCAGTGCTATACAGAGGAGTGGATATTGTTCCGTCCATGGTATTCTCAGCATTCTTCCGAGGGGCCCTATTTTTGTTCCTTCATGTTTCCTCTTCATCTGTGAAGAAATTGGCCAGCATCCACTACCATGCCCTAAAGAAAATCACGAATTCATCTTTCTTTTCGCTCTGTCTAATCCTCACAGTTATTTCCCTCTGACATAAAGCTAGGTCTAACGTAGAAGGTTGCACGTGTATATGTGTGAACCGATTTAAAAAAAATGGCTTACTTTCATCGGCAAAATGCCGACGGTGTCTTCGAGTACATTAAACCCGACTCCGTTTATGAAATAGGAGATGCTGCTTGGAAAAATCACATTCGTTTGTGCTTGTGTCTCGCCTGAAGCTGAAACACGGCTGATTGTATTTGTCTACACAAAACAGCTAAATTTGATACAAAGTCTGATTCAATGTGAATCTTCATACACGGATATGCTAGTAAAACCAGAAAGTTCCAGTTCATGTGATCGATGCTATAAATTCGTGAGGGGGGATCCACGAGATTTCCTATTTTTAGTGCAAAGCTGAGATAATGTCTCTGAAATGGATTGCCCTGAATCAGACTTGCTTAATTTATACCGTGTTTTGTCCGAAAACGAATTAGAACTGAGCCCAAAGACAGTATATATATATATATATATATATATATATATATATATATATATATATATATATATATATATATATATATATATATATAAGAGGTTATAGTTGTTCCAACGAAAGAAAAGTGTATATAATAAAAAGAAGAGAGAAACCACAAAGGTTTTTGGTTGTAATATGGATTTTTTTTTAAAAATATGTTTTTATTTTCCATAAGTTATGGAAAATAAAAGCATAATATTTAAAAAAAAAAATCCACATTGTAACCAAAAACGTTTGCGGTTTCTCAATATATATATATATATATATATATATATATATATATATATATTGATTGAAAAGTACTTGAAGGTTAAATACAAGAGTTGCTTAACTTCGGTGATCATACGGGACGGGTGTCTCAACGTGATGTGAATTTAACTATATATATATATATATGTAAATATATATATATATATATATATATATGTGTGTGTGTGTGTGTGTGTGTGTGAGGGGAGAGAGATCCTGGTTCAAATTTCACCACGGTTGATTTATCAGGAAAGAGACATCCTGATGGTATTAGTCTGAAGGGGCCATCGGAATGTAGCACCTTTGGAAAGTGCCTGAAAACCATACCACAGGTTGAAATGGGAAAGTGCCTGAGAACCACGGTGAGTGAAATTGGGTAGACAGAACCCTTGCGGGCGTTGATAGCTGTCCTAGCACGAAGACACAAGTAATCAACAAGAGTTTGAGTGCGTTGGCCTTGTTCATATTGTTGATCACGTTAGATAACACGCTCCCTCGCATAAACTGCAACTAAGGTCTGCTCAGCATAGTTGCAGTATAAAAGACAGGTGGGCTCTTTAGGTGCTGAACAAACACAAAAGTGCCTGAGCAAGAGTCTGCAATAGGGATTGGCTAGCCGCCCTAATAGACGTGTATCCTCGAATACGAATGGCCAACTATTATATGTTGCAGAGCATGTTATAAATAGTAGGAATTGTATCTTTGATTTTAGGGTGGACAGTTTTTCGATTTTTCGAGTCCTTGTATATCAGATCCTGTGGGCCTTCCCTCTGAAAGCAGAGAGAATGCTTACTGGGTCTGAATATTATTGGACTTTAGCTTTCTTGAAATTCACATTTTTTCCCTCCGTTGGTTATCATTAATATAAATTAAATTTACACGTTTATATTTTTATATCCCAGAAATAAACTTGATAAGGCTGGGACGAAACCAGTTGTTTTTTAGCTTTTAAAATATACATTAAAATGCCATATAAATTATGCTTATTCCTAGCTATCCTTAAATTTTATACTAAAAAAGACTTATTTAAATATATATATATATATATATATATACAGTTCAAAGGTATGAGACCAACACTGGTATTTATTTTAATTGTCCCAAAAAGTAGTTGTAAAAAATAAAAAGTATATATATAAAATAACGTATAAACAGAAAAAAGTATTAAAATAATTGTCGGACTTATCCATTTCATACTATATATATATATATATATATATATATATATATATATATATAAAAAACAAACGAACAGGAGGACAGACATTATTGGAGGCGAGAAGCTAATCTAATTTAATTTGATTTATGGTTCACGCTTATCCGTAGAAATACGAACGGATTTTCTTCACTTTCTTTCATTCTGGCTTGAGGAAGCCAAAGAAAGCATATGCTCTCTGCGAAACGCGCTGTTTATAAATTTTCCACTTTGTCACATCAACGTCATATATATATATATATATATATATATATATATATATATAGCTGGACACTCGTATTCGAGGATACCCGTCTACTAGGACGGCTAACCAATCCCTGTTGCAGACTCTTGCTCAGGCGCATTTGTGTTTATTCAACACACACAGAGCCCACCTGTGGGTTATACTGCAATTATGGTGGGCAAACCTTAGTTATAGTTTCTGGGAAAGATCATGTTATCTAGCTTGATCAACAGTTTAAACAAGGCCAGCACGCTCAAGTCCTCGGCCACGATGACTGGTGACTTCATGCTAGCACGGGCCCAAGGGTTCCGTCAATCGAATTTCACTCACAAGCCTTGGGTCAACCCGTCGTATGGTTTTCAGGAACTTTCCAAAGGATCGACCTCTCCAGTCGGATAACATCAGGAAGTCACCTTCCTGACAAATCGACCCTGTTGAGTTTCGAACCCAGTTGTCATGGCCAGAATGCGAAATTCTCACCACTCGGCCATGTACCACATCATCTTCATATATATATATATATATATATATATATATATATATATATATATATATATATATATGTGTGTGTGTGTGTGTGTGTGTGTGTGTGTGTGTGTGTGTGTGTGTGTGTGATAGTTATATTTTTTCCCATTTCATTCTGTAAACCATTTGAGGATCTCTCATTGCTTGAAAATTAATCACGGTGGAGTCTTTTATGATCCGTGTCCCTTCAGCACGTGGACAATCACAACTCTCCACAGTTTCATGCCCTTTGTAGCTCTTACTAAAGTTGGGTTTTTTTTTTTGGGGGGGGTCTTTTTTTTGCTCTCTCCCTCTTTGTACACCAGCTCGTCAGGTACGTTATCTGTTGTTTTTCCTCTGTCGCTCTTGCCTTCAGTATGCCTTGTGAGTGTCAAATTTTCAAAGCCTTCTTTCTTATTATAGAATAATAGTTATAATAATAATTATAGGATGTAGAAAAGTAAGTGGAAGAATTTATTTGTCTTTTACGGCTTATCAACTTTTCTTTTTTAGCGCGTGCGTGAGAAAGTAGCTATGAGAAATCTTTTATTTTTGTTATTTTGATTAATATATCTATTAAGTACATAATTATTTATGCCATATATACATGTTTATAGTATTTACATTATGATCATAACTACTGGTGGTTACTATGGCGGTTTTATAACTCAAAACTAATCCCTTCCCATCTACAGACGAACAATTGTAACGTCCCCTATTAGTCTGTTGAGGAGAGGTTTCTGTATATATACAGACGCAGTGTCATCCTAAAGAGCAGTTGTTTTCTCTCTCTGTGTGTGTGTGTGTGTGTGTGTGTGTGTGTATTATTGAATTATTATTTTTTTTCGGCCATCTTATGAAAAATAATTTTTTATTCCATCTTTAAAAAATAGACTTCATTGTTTTTTTTTTTTGGTCTTTAACTAACGTAAAAAGTTTTACTAGCAAAAAACTATAACAAGCCTTGTTTATTCGAAAATTAATTTAAATAAAATATAGTTAAATTCTAAAACAAATATTCAACACGACTAATGTTGGCCGTAAGTCTGTCTCCCCTAATTTTTATTTTACGAAAGTTTTTTCTTTTCTTTTCAAATACTAAATATAACATGAAATTTAAACAATCATTTTCAAAATTAAATTCTCAATGTATCTTGCTTGCTTCTACTCTCTTTCAAAATAGAAATTAAATTCATTTACAGAGAAAGGTTTGCTAATGTATTGTTTAAAAGTAAAGCATTATTTACTTAAAAGAATCTAAATTCCCCTCCAAAATAAATAGTAAATAATTATTTTTCGAAGAAGTAAGGTTCGCTACCGTTTTTCAGTGAAAAAATTATTAAATTAATAATTGTTTAAATATAACTTAATCTAAGTTTATTTACTTTTTTATTAAAAATAATTTGAAAAAAGAACTTTTGAAAAAAATGAACTTTTATCTAAGTTTGACTTATTTGAAAACAACATTAACAAAGTATTTACGTTAGTATTTAAATCGAAAAATAAAGTGTCTTTTTGAATAGGGATGCTCAGCCCCCAAAGACCCCCACCCCCGAGCGTGGTATTGGTAGTGTGGTATTTTCCTATATTTAGTCATTTTGTAACAAACCATAAAACAATGAAGTTTATTTTTTAAAGATTGAATAAAAAATTATTTTCCATAAGATGGCTGAAAAATATCAATTGTCAATAATAAACTATTATTCAGAGATCTTCCGAGCAACGCCGGGTATCCCCACTAGTAAAAAATAAACGAATAGAGGAAGGAAGGAAGTGATGAAGAAAAGATGGAGGAAAAGGAATGGAAAATGATGGAAGGAAAAATAAACGTGAAAAAAAAAAAGAAAGGAAACAACGAGAGAAGAAGTGAGGCAAAATGAGTGGAAGGAAAAATAATGAAAAGAAGGAAGGAAGGCAGGAAGGAAGGAAAATCATGAGAGGAAAAATGAAGGAAGAGAAAGAAAGAAAGAAATTATGTAAAGAAAGAAAGAAAGAAAGAAAGAAAGAAAGAAAGAAAGAAAGATGAATGGGTGAGGGGAAATAAAGGAAAGGGGAATGGAGGAAAGAAGAAATTCTCAAAGGGAAAAGGGGTGAAGGAAAAAGGAAAGAAACAATCGCCAAAGAGAGAGAGAGAGAGAGAGAGAGAGTGAGAGACGATCGAGCAAATGACAGGACGCGTCCCCTCTTTTCCCTAGCGTCAACGGAGATAGTTCAGCCAACGAGTCACGTTCGTATGTCATCATCCTGATATCACTTAACAATCAGCCTCCAAATTTTACCATAAAAGTTCACCATAATTAGCCGAACAGATCCAAAAAACAACCGACTTCACTGATAAATTTGTTTTTCTTGTAAGCTGGAACCTATCAACAAGAGCATCTCAATTACAACATCAAGGACATTTATACGACCCACTGACTACTGTGAAAAGTGAAAGAAGATTCTTGTTTATTGTTCCTCGGGTAGCCAGTGGGAAAGGTGGGTGTCTGTTGCTCGTCCAAGGATTTCTTCGGCTGATTCAGAAAATCTGGCAACGAGCTTGGTTTGAATCTCTCTTTTTTTTTTTTTAGAGTGAGGTTCACTCTGCACAAGGCCCGGGGGCCACTCGAGATAGAGGGTTAGTGTAAGAGGCACAGTTTATGCGGATAGATGGGGGAGATAACGGTTAACCCTAGACTTGAATAGGTTAAGATTGTAGCGATCAGGGAAACATCCTCTTGTGAGTCGGTTCCACAGAGCGGGAAGAAGCTACTTGACTGAAACTTGCTTCTCATCAATGGAATACGGAGAGAATGAGATGGTTTGTTATAATGTGAGTGGCATAGTGGGTCCTACCTGTGACATGTAGAACTGGCGGAGCTAAGGAATCTATTTCGTCTGGGCCCTTTCCATGGAAGTAGCGACAGAGCTGTGAGGGGGGGGCTTGCTATAATCGTCTGTGAGAGAGTGGTTGACAAAGGACAATAATTTGTCACCCACAATGATGCGGAAACGCTTTTGAGTTCTATCGAGATTGGAAAATGAGGACTGGGTATTTCCTGTCCAAATATGACAGCAGTACTCCATTTTATGCCTGATCTGTCTCTTGTAAAGGTAGAGGAGAGCACGAAGAAGTCAATATTCATTGGAAAAAATCTTTAAAGGGCTATTAGTGAAGAAAATATGCAGTGCTATCTCTACTGCATGCATTAGCATTCTAAAGGGTGTTTCATTAAGACGGATTATCTATAAGGGTGTTTCATTAAGACTGATTATTTATAAGTTGTTTCATTAAGATAGATTATATATAAGGGTTCTTCATTAAAATGGATTATATATAAGAGTGTTTCATTAAGATGGATTATATATAAGGGTGTTTCATTAAGACAGATTATATATAAGAGTGTTTCATTAAAATGGATTATATATAAAGGTGTTTCATTAAGACAGATTATATATAAGGGTGGTTCATTAAGACGGATTATATATAAGGGTGTTTCATTAAGACGGATTATATATAAGGGTGTTTCATTAAGACGGATTACATATAAGGGTGTTTCATAAGGACGGATTATATATAAGGGTGTTTCATTAAGACAGATTATATATAAGGGTGTTTCATTAAGACAGATTGTATATAGGGGTGTTTCATTAAGACGGATTATATATAAGAGTGGTTCATTAAGACGGATTATATATAAGGGTGTTTAATTAAGACGGATTATATATAAGGGTGTTTCATTAAGACGGATTACATATAAGAGTGTTTCATAAGGACGGATTATATATAAGGGTGTTTCATTAAGACAGATTATATATAAGGGTGTTTCATTAAGACAGATTGTATATAGGGGTGTTTCATTAAGACGGATTACATATAAGGGTGTTTCATTAAGACGGATTATATATAAGAGTGGTTCATTAAGACGGATTATATATAAGGGTGTTTCATTAAGACGGATTATATATAAGAGTGTTTCATTAAGACGGATTATATATAAGGGAGTTTCATTAAGACGGATTATATATAAGGGTGTTTCATTAAGACGGATCAAAATCAGCTGTAAATAAATCAGTGTTATTGGTGAAAAATTATTTAATTCTCTATTGGATCATGTTATTTAAGTCATAGCAAATAATATCGCCAAAATGTCCGCCAAATCTGAAAGAAAAAGAAAAAAATCATTAGACGCTTAAACTTAATTCGCATCAAAATAAGTCCAAGTTATTGGAACACCCTTTATTACGATTATATTTTATAACCTGTTGAATACACGAATTACTACGGTATTAATAGTACCTGTGCTAACGTTATTCTTCTACCACCCTAACTGTTACAAATCCTAATTTATCTATATATAGAATTCTGTGACATCCGTTTGTCCGTCAGTCCGTCACACCCTTTAAGTAGCCATACATTGGCTGATTGAAACCAAATTTGGGGGAGAAGTACACATAGGTAAGGGGAGGTGACTAAAGTAAAGTTGGTTTTACTAGGCCGCAGCTGGACAAGATTAGAACAATGAATTTTCATTAAATTTTTGAAAAAATTAAAAGTTTTATTATTTAACATGCAAATTACTCAAACTATTAAAAAAAAAACAAATTAATAATTAAAATAACGAATAATTGTTTAATAAAAAGGCAATATTGTTTTTTGCATAGCTTTTCTTTAAGTTTTTATATATACAAGAATCCAGTTTTCAGTTCGCCCTGCATCTGCAAGAACTTTAAACAAATCACAAGGCCAGACGCTTCTAAAAGTTGGAATTTGGCTCCAGAAAAGAATATATACGCATGACCAGTTGCACGTTGCATGAAATCCTTAGAATTTATTTTTCGCTGTTATTAAGGAAAAAGAAAAAAAAGAAATGTTTTTAAAAATATTGTTTACCATGAAGTCCGATAAAATTAAATTAAAGAAATTATTTAAACGCGGAGTAGGTTTCTTGTCAAAGTATTTTTCCAAAACAAATCAGCTTATTGAAATTCCATCGATTGGTTTGCGAAATTAAACGAAACGTAGAGTTTGTAAATCTCAACAAAAATTTTTTAGCGATTAACAGAACTTCAACAATAAAACTAAATCCTGTGAGGAATTCAACACGGGTCAGCGTATTGCAAAAAATCTAGTAATTATAAATTATAGTTTATAGTTTAGAGATATATGGGGGGAAAAGGGATACAATTTTAGTTGAAGGTTTTGTTTTAAGCATATGACAAAAATATTATTTTCTCACGTCTTCAATTTCAGAAATTGAAAAAAATATATACCAATTTTGACTTCTTTTTTCTTTCTAATAAACACTGAATCAACAGCTGCCATAATAAATAAAAAACGTGTGACTTCCGTTCTGTCCCACTATCTAATAAAATAGCTATTGATTGACCGATCGAAACCAGAGTAAAAAATAGCTTACCATGAAGTCCTATTAAATTAAATTAAATTAATTATTAAACCACGTAGTAATGTTTTTGTCAAAGTATTTTCCAAAACAAATCAGCCTATTGAAATTCCATCGATTGGTTTGCGAAATTGAACGAAACGTAGAATTTGTAAATCTCAACAAAAAATTTTTAGCGATTAACAGAACTTCAACAGTAAAACTAAACATACTGTGAGGAATTCAACACGGGTCAGCGTATTGCAAAAAAAAAAGAATTCTGGTATAATAAAAGAGCCGATTATCTGTCTATCAGGCACTGAATTTGTGCGACTTTCGTCTTCTTTTTTGTGGCACGTCCCTTCAGGACAGAGAGGATCGTGGCTCTCCACAACTTCCTATCTTGTATAGCTCTGCTAAGACTTTCGGTCACCATTCTGCCATCCATTCACACAAGCTCGTCAGGTAAGTGGCTAGCTGCCTCCCCTTATCTCTCTTGCCATCAATACGCCACGTGAAGGTTAAGTTTTCCAAGCCCTCCTTCCTCGTTGTCCATCGAATTTCATCCGGAATTTCCTGATTCTGAGTAAAAGACATCTTTCTGTTGCCATTTTCTTTAAGGCGTCCTTGTTGCTTACTCGCACCGCTAATGGAATTTTCAGTCTGTGACTTTACATGTAATGTCTGTTCTGTGCGGAAGTGATTACAGAAGTGATTGCGCCATTTAACGTACACACATACATACACATAAAACTACATTGAAATAATACATTCCCCTCCCACTCAGTCTGGACAAGCCCTCTTCTTTGCTGAGCAATAAAGTTGAAAACAAAAATATTAAACTTAAACAAAATCAGATAATTATAAAATTTTATTGAACTTTATTAAAAACATGTGGAATGAAACTGAAGTGTCGAGAGGGCTGCTCTCTGGGTAATATCAATACTGTATAAATAGAAATGTGCTTTTGTTTGTTTTGTTTTGTTTTGTTTTACATATCAACCTCAATGGGTTATTTAATGCCGACAAAATTTTTATTGGTAGTAATCTATCTATCTATCGCACTCTATAATTATCTATCTATCTATCTATCTATCTATCTATCTATCTATCTATCTATCTATCTATCTCAGTATATACTGGTTTTGTTTGTTTTGTTTTGTTTTACGGCATATCAACCTCAATGGGTTATTTAATGCCGACAAAATTTTTATTGGTAGTAATCTATCTATCTATCTATCTATCTATCTATCTATCTATCTATATATCTATCTATATATCTATCTATCTATCTAAGTATATACTAGTTTTGTTTGTTTTGTTTTGTTTTACGGCATATCAACCTCAATGGGTTATTTAATGCCGACAAAATTTTTATTGGTAGTATTCTATCTATCTATCTATCTATCTATCTATCTATCTATCTATCTATCTATCTATCTATCTCAGTATATACTAGTTTTGTTTGTTTTGTTTTGTTTTACGGCATATCAACCTCAATGGATTATTTAATGCCGACAAAATTTTTATTGGTAGTAATCTATCTATCTATCTATCTATCTATCTATCTATCTATCTCAGTATATACTGGTTTTGTTTGTTTTGTTTTTTTTACGGCATATCAACCTCAATGGGTTATTTAATGCCGACAAAATTTTTTATTGGTAGTAATCTATCTATCTATCTATCTATCTATCTATCTATCTATCTATCTATCTCAGTATATACTAGTTTTGTTTGTTTTGTTTTGTTTTACGGCATATCAACCTCAATGGATTATTTAATGCCGACAAAATTTTTATTGGTAGTAATCTATCTATCTATCGCACTCTATAATTATCTATCTATCTATCTATCTATCTATCTATCTATCTATCTCAGTATATACTGGTTTTGTTTGTTTTGTTTTGTTTTACGGCATATCAACCTCAATGGATTATTTAATGCCGACAAGATTTTTATTGCTGGTTAAATTTTTCCAAAAAGGTATTGCTGGTAATACCTTTTCCTCAAAAATGTATTGCTGGTAATATTTATTATTTTCAAAAATGTATTGCTAGTAGTAATGCATTGCTGGTAATAATTTTTCCTTCAAAAAATTTATTGCTGGCATAAAAATCTATTTTTACACTTTCATAGTGTTTTAACCCCAGTTTTTTTTTTTTTTTGGGGTTTAGCTACCTTCCCATAGCTGGAACCCCAACAGGTGCAACTACCCCAGGTCAGGGTGAATCTGGGAACACCAGCAATGAGAGGTAGTTTCACGGTACTCAAAACCTTATGATCAGAGGCCTTGCTGTCGGATGTAGTTTATCGTCTTACCCAGAAACGCGGATGTAGTTTATCTTCTTACCCAGGACGCACAGAAATGTGCGTCTTTTTAAAACCATTTTTATGACTCCTGAATTTAAACTGAATATATTTTCTAATAAATGTTGTATTTTAAATGAACAAAAACATTATATTTGAAATTTGATCATCTTGTGACGACATGAACAGGACAACTTCTGTGTTCTGTGCCTCTTCAGAACGTGGGTGATCATAGCTCTCCCCAACCTCCGATCTCTTGTAGCCCTTAGCAAAGTTTTTCTTCATTGACAAGGTTCCAACCCCCGTTCCACCATCCAAACTTGTCAGGTAGGTGACCCACTGCATTCTCTCTCCTTTTTGCCTTCCATATGCCATGCAAGTGTTAAATTCTCCAAGCCCTCTTTTCTCAATATGTCCAATAAATTTCAGTAATCTCTTTCTGATTCTGAGTATAAGTGTCTTTTTTGTTTACATTTTCCTTGAGACTCCTTCGTTGCTTACGCGCTCCGTCCGTGTTATTCTCCGAACGTTGGGATCATGGCTCTCCACAATTTCCTGTTTTTTGTAACTCTTAATAAATTTTGTCTTTTTGTTATTTCTCCTCCTAGTCCTGGGTATGACGATAAACTACATCCAGCAGCAAGGCTTCTGATCAGGAGATTGGAGATTTTGAAGAGCGTGGAAACCACCTCTTCATTTCTGTTGTTCCTATATCTACCCTGACCCAAAGTGATAGCACCTGTTAGGGTCCCAGCTATGGGCAAATAGTGAACCCCCCAAGCAAAAACAAATCTCTATGAAAGTTTAAAATTTCATTTTCATGGTAAAGTTACCAACAATGCATTTTTATAGTAAAAATGATCAACAATACATTTTATTTGAAGTTGAAGGTATATAATTGCGTTCGAAGTATATTTAGTTGAATGCATAAAATAATGTTTAAAATATTTAGAGGTCGGCATTAAATAACCCATAGAGATATTGATATGCCGATAAGCAAAATCAATCAATTGTTATCTCTCTTAAACCCTGTTTTGCTATTCATTTACTCAAGCTAGTTTGGTAGGTTGTGCGTCACTTTACTTTGTCCTTATTTATTTTAATCTGTCCTGTGAGTATCAAATTTTCCAAGCCCTCTTTCCTCATTATGTGCCCTAGAAATTTCAACTGTCTCTTCCTGATGTTATGTATATGTGCAATATATATATTCCTACCAGTTACAACGAAATTTTGAAATCAAACATTGACACCCATAGCAATGAAACAGGGGGGGGAGGTTAAGAGAGAGAAAGGGAGAGAGAGAGTATGCCTGTCTGTGTATGAGAGAGAGAGAGGGAGAGGGAGTCAATATCAAGAACAGCTGATTAACCCAAGAATCCAATGTACCAAGGAACAAATACTCCTTTTCTTAACAATAAAATCCATCCAATACAATGATAAAGAACTCTTCCAAATTGATGATTACTTCTAAAATGGTAAATGATGACTGAGGTGTGTTATATGGATGAAAAGGGAGGTGGTCGGATTATGAGGATAAGGATGATATATAACGATTGTCTCTTTACGTGAAGAGGTTAAGTTTCTATTGTTAAAGGAAGTACCCACGCAGGAGTATTTCACAAAGTGGTCGGTCTTAGTAAAAAGCTGTCCGAGTGGAACTGAGCAGAACCTTCTCCTTACATTTGGAACTCGGAGGAAATAAAGGTGTCGTATCCTAGTCGTAAACGTCTAAACTGGTGGAACTAAAGAATGGTTTCTTATCTTTTCGCTTGCTGTGTAAACAGCTATAGAGCTTGCAACTTTACATCTGCGAGAAAGAAGATGCATTCTTTTAACGCTATCAAGGCTACAAAAACCGAAATAGACAAGAACATAGTAAATGTCGCCTGTGTGAGGAGAGAAGCTAGTGAATATGGCAAATGTGTGATAAAATAGGTACAATTGGGTAAGAACGGTGATCCATTGGATCCATTAGGAACCAAAAATACGACTTAGATTTAACCAAGTAGACCACTCATATAAGCCGAGAGGAGATTAAGAGAACAGGAAAATGTATATTCTTTGTGATTTTGTATTATATATAACCGATTCTCTTGTAGGCGAATAGAACCAGACATAGTTGCAGACGATATCTAAATAAAGAAATGAATTTTTTTTATCACTACAGTCCAGAATAAATCAATCAGATAGAATTACATCAACGCATGGTTTGACAAAATACTGACAAAACAACAGATGTCGCTTTTGTGGAGAAAGAGATGAGACTGTTAACCGTATAAAAAGTTAATACAACGAGGTGATTCAAAATGAAAAAAAAAAAAAAAAGGCACAAGAGATTATGGACAGTTATACTCATGTGAATTGTACTTGGATTCGGTCATGTAGGCAAATCTCTATCTATAAAAGGCAGGATGTATGTGTGTGTAACGAATGCACGGCTGCAATTTTCGACGGATTTGCACCAAAATTTACATGCTCATGCTCCAAGTTAGTGGGAAGGCCAAGACCGACTTTGCATTAAACCAACTCTCATCGATAGTGGAAATAATCGATTTTTTCATGCTTCTACGGTAGTTTTCATGTAGTTTGCGGCCATTTTCTACTGGCCAGAGTGAGAGCTAATAGCTGACTGCCACGAATAGGCAGGAAGATTCTATTGGCCAGTGTGAGAGCCAACAGCTGACACGAATGTTAACTAGCACAAATCGATAGGTGCATTCGTCACAAGTGGGAAAAATTTAAGTCTGCATGGCACTTTACTCTAATTGGCTCATTCGCTTGCTTAAACTCAACGTTGATTCTGATTCCGCAGAACTGGATTCGGTGTGAAAAAGTATTTGTTGTTAACATTCTTTTTCATTCGTTTTTTCCAGTTACGAGTCCTTTTTTAAAGCTGATCGTTTTGTGTTCATTTTGTTTAGTTCTTTTTTCGTAACAGATTTCATGTTTAATATAAAGCTTAGAAAAAATTCGCAGTGTGAGATAGGCAAGAATGAAGGCATATAGCAACATCAGCACAGCAAAGGGCACTCCTTTAAAGGCAAGGAAGGGCAAAAATATTTTAAGTCAAGTGACAGAGATTGCTGTATGAGTCGTACGATTTTTGAATCAAGCACGAGCAACGCCGGGCCATGCTGCTAGTACAATATAAAACAAGTATCGCAGAACAGGAAAGGTCATACACTTTGATCAGTACAACTGAGTTGACTTCGGTAATGTAGACACAAAGAATATAAAAACAGGTATGACAGGGCTGGAATGGTCATTCCCCATGAATTGTGCAACTGATTTGGCTTCGGTAATATAAACAAATAGTAACTAGCATGAAACGGCTGGAACAATCGCACAGTGGGAATCTTGCAATATAAATTAAATTCAAATATCTGAGCGACGTTCGGGTCGAGGTAAATGATTTCAAAGGCTGACAGACAGATTATATTTATTTGAATGCTAAGTTCAATATCATTCTCCTACTCTGTATTTCCACCCATCCATATGACCTTGTGCCATACTTAGGTAAGTTTATTAGATATATTTCAATAATCATCCTCTTGATTAATAAAAGGCTAGTGGTCAGTATCTGAAGCTAGAAAAAGGCAAACATTTCAAATGCTGATTTTCAATTTTGGTCTCAGTTTTTGGGACGAGGAGTTACACTATATTCGGACTATGGTCCTCATCTTTGTTGTTGTTATCACAACGTTTCGGTCATTGTTCCCTTCGGCCTTCCTCAGGTGTATATCGATTTGGATAACCGACAGGATATAGTCTGTCCCACGGTACAATGGCCTAGTAGATAAAAGCGTTGGTTTGTGAATTTGGTGACATATTAGTTACGAGTTCAATTCCTGGGTCAGGCAGTAATAATTGAACGGTACTAAATAAAATAAAAACTAGACGATATCCCTAGACATGAGCAGTGGAACGAAAAATGTTTTCCTCATATAAATGAATATATAAATTAAATGAAACAAATTAAAAAAATTTCAAATGAATTAGGAAATATAATTTATTGTGAGATTCTAATAATTATTTATCATTATTTATACTGGGTGGCCCCAAAGAAATTAACATGTCAATTCTCGCTCAAATTTTAACAAAATGTGTAAAAAGTAAGCTGACTGTGAGGAATTATCTAACAAGATGAATCGGCCGTGCCAGTGATAATGACAATGTGCTGCTGAAATGGCCACCTGACTTGACACCTTGTGATTTCTTTCTATGGGGTTATGTGAAAGGACAACTCTATATCCCCACTCTTCCTATAAGGCTAGCAGAGAATCACTGAGGCGCTGGAAAATGTTACGTAAAGCATGCTACAGCGTGTTTGGCAGGAACTGGACTACCGACTTGACGTGTGTCACGTCACAGGTAGTGTGCATATTAAACATTTGTAAAGCTTTGTAAAATCGTTCTAAAATTTACACCCCTTTGAATCTCTTGTTCTAATTTTAATCAATTTTTTATTGTTTAACACAAAGCCTCTTTAATTTAGTTTGCCTGGGACATGTAGTTTCTCAGATATTCACATTTTAAATGAGGTCAATTTTTTTGACACCTGTATTATAAGATCTAACGTCCGGTTCACACTTCTCCCCGATCTTTTGAGCAGGAGTAGAATTCTTGTTTAATGTTTAGGATTGCTTTTCCGGTTACTTGTAAAGTATTTTCATTCACTTTCACACACAGCAGCCCCTTGTGTCTTAGTGTCATTGTTACCTTGCTTGGGGGAATTAATTAAGAAAGAAGAAAACATCGAAAAATTTTATTTAAATAATTTCTGAATTATTTGGCTTTAAAAATGAAGTAATGCAGTCTGTGTTTTCAAAATTTTACACAAAAATAATAAATAGAATTTCAAAGCCCACATATTTTCCTTGGGGCAACTCCAGGCCCATTTTAAACATTTCTCAGAGCCTCTTGTGGGCTTAAGGTTGGGAATCGCTGTTCAAAAGATCAAGAAGTCAATGCAGGTATCCCCCAAGGCTCTCTCCTCAGTCCGAATCTCTTTCTGCTTTTTTATTAACGATCTGCCGAAGAACATTCTCAGATCACTCGTAAATTAATACAGATGATACCACAGGTTATAGAAAAATATATAAATATATTTCAGTTATTTTTTATTGGCATCTGAGTTTTTATTTTCTTCATTTTTCGTCTCATTTATTTATTTACTTGTATTAATCGCTTTCACTATTTCCACTGTTCACGGCCATATCCATAATCTGACAGGTTCTCTTTACCCTGTTTACGAATAACAGATCCTGTCTTGGATGGTGTGGAGTGTCCAAATCTCAAACTCCTGAGTATTATTTTATTGTTAACATTATTAAGATGATTGTTTATTTTAATCCAATTAAAACATGAGTCTTCGCCAATCAAAATGCCGCCAATCTTTACTCTTCTGTTTGTTTCATTTCGTTGTCATATTTTTCCCGCCTTGAGGACGCCTTCCTCAAAAGCGCCATTATGTCAGCCATTTTTTTTTTGTTCTTTTCATATTCATTTCCACTCTTTTTTTCTTTCTGATTCTTGTCAGAGACAATTAGCTTTATTTTTTTTTTAAATCTCTTCAATGAAAGCGCTATCCTGCTAACACCTGTGCCCCTCTTCAGTTTAACATTCGTTAATTCGTGAGGCAATGAATCGATGGCAAAAATCAATGCCACTCTTTCCAGCTTTGCAAGAGAGATTCAAGTCTTCTTTTGATGGCGAATCATAACGAAATCTTTCATATTTAAAGGATATCAAAATGGAGAAGCATTAAAACATATTAAATCGACCACCAGAAAGCAAATGACTTCCCAATTATATCACAAATAAAGGTATTGCCAACAGATATCAACTAATAATCACTTGTTTCTGGTTATATTAAATATGGCCAAAATTAGAGTTTTTTTTACCAAAAATAACTAATTCATTTGTTTTTACATTTACACATATCACTTACCACGGATGTATGCTCTATGTAATGTCAGTTAAGACATGTATCATCAGATGGTCTCCGTAACATACTTAGGTGGGTTTGGCAACTTGTTGTGTATCTTTCCTGGTCATTCAGATTGTAATATGTTCAGCTACGTGAATTGACCCCCAAAAAGAATTCAACCAATACAAGACTTGAGAGTAGCTCGAGAAAGAGGTAATTCAGAAAATAATCCTACTTTACCGTCATAAAATTTTCCCCAAATAAATATGTAATTAAAATAATTAAATGTTAGAATAAAAATATAAATGAAAATACGTCCGTGCAGATATATAAAAACATTCTTAACCCCACCAGAAAGACTTCAAGTCTAAAACCTGCCACGACACGCACATTGTAGCGAACCAGCTTCATTCCCTTCACATTCCATTGGTGGGATGTAAGCTCTACTCGAGTAGCTTCTTCCCACGAACCGCTGCCTTCTGGAATCAACTTCCAGGTGGATGCTTCCCCGATCACTACACTCTTAACCTATTCAAGTCTAGGGTTAACCGTTATCTTTCACTCATATCCGCATAAACTGTGCCTCTTGCACTGTAACCCTCTATCTCTAGTGGCTCTTGGGCCTTATGCAGGGTAAAAATTACAGTAAAAATACATTTCTAGTCTAATCTAACTCTTTTTGGTTGACTGGTTTGTTTTTTAAGGCTTAACAACTCTTTATATGTTATTTAAAGTCGGCATTTTTTTAATATTTTAAGAATTTTATTCTTGGGGTGATGATAATAGTTCAGTGATACGAATCTTACTAATTAATCCATAGCTGGGGGAGAAGATGTGGATTCATACCTTTATCAAGGCTACGTGCGCGTAAGTGAATATAACGAACCCAATGAGAATTTGAACTCTGTTCTCCGATTTATAATCTCGAGCCAGTATCCATTACACCAACCATACGTCCGAGCTTACAGCACCCGGTATTCCCAAACGGTCACCCATCTAGGTACTGACCAGGCTCGACGTTGCTTAACCTCGGTAATCGTACGGGAACTGGTGTTTCAACGTGATCTGGCCGTAAGAATGATAGTGAGTGTGAGTGAGAGAAAATGAGCGATTTTATTGACCCGGCTGTGATTAAATGGGTTTCTGAATGTGGTTATGCTTGCTTATCTCAAGCTAGGCTGAAAGGTCGTATTCGGAGTCAAGTGCAGAGACATCACACTGAATTTAATAGTTTGAATAACCTATGCAATGATAATGAATCTTCTCACCATTATAAAGATCTTTCACTTTTTCCTATGTTATCTAACAACAAATGGAACAAAAAACAAAGACTTCAACAGTGTGAAAAATTCTTGGAATAAATTTATTTTTATTATTTGTGTGCAAAATGGATGTTTGCCAGCAAGTCTAGGATGAGAGCACCTAATTGGACATGTCAAAATCAAGCAAGTACAAAATTTCAAATATCTGGGAACTATTTTAACAAACAAAGGAAAATATGACACTGTAACCCAAAGGTTCTTTTGAAGAGCGAAAGATGCCTTCGAAAAGTTAAGCAAAGTATTAAGAAACAAAAATATTTCGTTACAAAGAAAAACTGAATTGGAGAATCTCGTCACAGATAAAGAAGAAACTTGAAGCAAGAGAAATGTGGTTCTACAGAAAGATACTGAGAGTATCATGGACGGAGCAGGTGAGAAACGAAGAAGGGGAATATATTTTATATTTTGGTCTCTAACAGTCTCCAGTGAACAAGAAAACACTGAGATCTTGACGTTTTTGAAGTACACATACCTTAAATTTGATTTTATTGTTACTAATTATCAATATATATATATATATATATATATATATATATATATATATATATATATGTCACCACGAAATGTATCTTTTTATGCATTAGACATCCGTCGACTTTCTTTCTCTCCTCTTTATATATATATATATATATATATATATGTGTGTGTGTGTGTGTGTGTGTGTGCGTGTGTGTGTGTGGTGTTTCTTCATCGCTACGCTCACTTTATTGATTGAACCGTAGAGCTCTTGATCTTTTTAGCCGTGATGTCGGACTGAGCCACGACAAGTAACTGTTTATGCTCTAGAAACCAACCTCTTGTCCCCGATTCGTGAAAGTAATCACTTTTTAAAAGTCGTTGCACACATTCATGCAGAAACTGTGTTTCGGGTTCAGTATTTTATCTTTTCTATCGAACCAACAAAGTGTGACTTGCTGAAATCGAAATTCTGATGAAAATCGTGAAAAAAAAAAAAAAAATTAAGTTCAAAGAGATATGAGAGAAGTGGAGACGAGAAGGAATTTATGAAAGAATTTGTTCTCGGGGAGACTTGACGTGAAACGGTGTTGAAAAACAGTAGAATATAATAGATTTTCTTTAAAATGAGAAAATAAGCAATTTTTTTTTTAAAATAGGAATACAATTGTAAGTGCACACGAAAAATAGCAATGCAAATATCAAAGAAATTATTTCAAGAGTCGAGCGGGGAAAAAATGAATGAAGTCATAAGGGGAGACAATTTTGTTCCTAAATGAAGGAAAATAGATAATTTCTTTTTCGGGAGAGTGATCTTGAAAAGAACAAGAGAATAATTGGTATTTGCTTGATTGCTTGATAGATAGATAGATAGATAGATAGATAGATAGATAGATAGATAGATAGATAGATAGATAGATATGAACAAACTGAGATAGATAGATAGATAGATAGATAGATAGATAGATAGATAGATAGATAGATAGATAGATAGATAGATAGATAGATAGATATGAACAAACTGAGATAGATAGATAGATAGATAGATAGATAGATAGATAGATAGATAGATATGAACAAACTGAGATAGATAGATAGATAGATAGATAGATAGATAGATAGATATGAACAAACTGAGATAGATAGATAGGTAGATAGATAGATAGATAGATAGATAGATAGATAGATAGATAGATATGAACAAACTGAGATAGATAGATAGATAGATAGATAGATAGATAGATAGATAGATAGATAGATAGATATGAACAAACTGAGATAGATAGATAGATAGATAGATAGATAGATAGATAGATAGATAGATAGATAGATAGATAGATAGATGTAAATGATACTATGACGATTACAACATAAAGAGAAAACTTATAAATAAAAATTGTTCCATACACAGAGGGAAACAGAAAGAGAGAAATTTAGAGAAAAGCATAGAGAGAATGAGAGAAAGAAAAAGAGAGAGTAAAGGAAAGAGAGAGAGAGAGAGAAAGAGAAAGAAAGGAGAAAGAAAGCGATAGAAATAATAAAGGGAGAAGAGAATGTAACCACTGACAATCCATCTCTTCTGATGTTCACTACATTTCTATAGTAAATGTTTATCTATTATCACTTTTTTGTCAGTGACGCTTGCATTAATTCCTGCCCACGAGCAATCCTTTTTTTCGTTATTTTCTATAGTAAATATTTATCTATTATACATATAATACTCTTATGTTGTTAGAAACACTTGCATTAATTCTTAACCACAGACAATCCTTTTCTTCCCGATTTGCAATGCATTTCTTTAGTAAACGTTATTTATTATACAAAAGACTTGCCTATTATATCAGTAACACTTCATCAGAACAACGCCTTACCGATTACTTTACAAGAGCTTATCAGAAGGCATAATTCAAATTTAGTTATACAGTAGTCCACCGCTATAGCGCGAGCCTTGGGGTCAATGATGGCCGACCCACGCTGCAAGTGAATCGCGGGAGCTGTTTAAGATAATAGGAAGTTGAACACCTGATTTTTGGACCCTATTTGTCTTA
Organism: Acanthosepion pharaonis; assembly: GCA_903632075.3. NCBI lineage: Eukaryota > Metazoa > Mollusca > Cephalopoda > Sepiida > Sepiidae > Acanthosepion > Acanthosepion pharaonis. The sequence goes on along the minus strand of CAHIKZ030005169.1, from coordinate 3,404,485 downwards.
TTTCATGATATATACCGTAGATAATGGCTCGAAAAGAACCACGTAATTTATACTAATTTATGTCAATGATTCCATAAGAAATTTCGGGTAATTTGCTTTTTAAGCCCCGCGCTAAGTATCTAATAAAAATTTCCCGAACAGTTATTTTTCATTCTAAATTTACATGCCTAATTTCTTTGTTATTTTCGAATTAAGCATGTAAATTTACACGTAAATATAACTATTCGGGAAATTTATTCACGGGAATTTCCCTAATTACTACGCGCTATTTATATTTATTTATGAGAGATTCTTGATGTCTTACAGGTGGACAGTCAAATTGAACATGATCAACCAGAGAAAAGTACTCCTATTTATACCCCATCCGTGGTATTTGATTGCAGTCATTGAATTCCTGTTAATTAGTCCGATATTATAGGAACTCTTTGATCGCGCGCGAAATAGAAATATCAAGTTATCATGTGTAATTATTACCAATACAATTGGATTAGGTGTGAAACGGCCGAGGTGTTAAAATTTCGCAAAATTTGGGCTGTTTGATCATCAAAATAAAGGTAAAACATGTGGAAAAAGGGTGTAATTAATAAAACAAATTAGGACCCATCTGATGATCGCTGTTCTGTCTATCGTGAAGAAGATGACTTAGAAATTGGTAAAATAGAGTGGACTTTCTAAAAAGGTGTGCGATATTGGGGTACCGCGGTAAACTGATTCACATAATAGCGACTCGGATTCAGGAATCGAGTGGGGTGGGCCGAGTTCGAATTCCAGTCGAATCCATTACTTTCACTTACGTGCTAATACCCTTGGGTAAAGTATGAACTCTTCCTCTTCCCCCAACCCTATGAGTAAATAGCAGGAAAGAGAGGTAACTTGAATGATAACTGGTTTATAGCAGAAAGAAATGGCAAGCTACTGCGGGAAAAAAACTGCCTCATCTGACTTGTATCGAAAGATACATGATCACCTAAGTGTGTATAATCTATGTCACATAACTGACTGACTGTATATCTATATACTTCGCTGTCCAGTTTATCCACCACCTTATTGTTATTGTTGGTTTACGCCTGGGAGCCATTTATCTGGATAAGGGGGCAACGCTGTTGTTCTTAAAATAAAATTATTTCTTGCTCAAATTTTCAAACGAACTTTTCTTATGAGATTTTATTTTAGTCAAATAATAGATGTTTCTTCTTTTGAAATCAATTTTTAACAGTGAAATTAATGTCAAACAGCCGAGAGATCGGAAGTCTTTTTAAAGAAAATGTGCTTCCTGACACAAATCGAAGCTGTATTCTTTTTTTTATGGATAGACACATTTTGATTAATAATACTTTTGATGTCTAGGCTGGTATGCATTTATATGATTGTCTAAAAAAAGGGCTATCTGCTTAAACAGGTGGACCCACTAAAAGTAATAAGAAATATTGTCGGTTTTAAAAAAATCAGTCAGTTAACATTAATATACATTCATTAACAAAAGTTTAAGACCAAATTGTATTTTTACTATCTCCAAGTTAAAAGCAACAAGAGTAACAAGTAATTTATGAGTGACTGACTCAATTTTACTCACAAATTTCTACACATGTCTATTCATTTCAAGCCGAATATTCTATCAGTCAGTATTTTGTATGACTTCCTTTGCTTTTAGTTACTGTGTGGATGCAGCAGGGCATGCTGGGAATAAAGTTATTATAGTACCTAACCAAGATTTCTTTTGTCCAGACTTCTTTAATAGCTTCTCTCTGTAGTTTGGTACTTGAAAGTTGTTTTTCTTCAACTTTGTTTTTGAATATTTCCCATAAATTTTCAGTTGGATTCAAATCTGTGCTGTTGCATGGCCAGTCAAGTGTTGTCACTTAGATCCTGTGGCATGCCGGGGAGGGAAGAGGAAAAGGCAAGAATTGGAACATGACCATTTGAAATGAAGTGGAATTTTACAAGCATTCACGGAAATTTTGTTTAAATAACACTGATAAAATATAATTCAACTAGTAATAAACCTGCTAGTTTTGAAAATACTTACTATACAGTCATTAACAAAAGGTTACGACCACTTTGTAATTTTACTATCTTCAAGTTAAAACCAATAGAGTAACAAGTAATTTATGATTGACTGACTAAATTTTAGTAACAAGTTTCTCTATTTTACTAACAATATTCTCTATTCATTTAATGACAAATAATCTAACGGACAGTATTATATGTGACTTCTGCTTTTGATCACTGTTTGGATGCACCGTGGCATTTTTTTATAAATCGAGATCGCCCCAAGCAAGGCAGTAAAGTCACTATGTCACAAGGGGTTATTGCGTGTGGAAGAATTAGAGAACAGAAACACGACAAAGAACAAAAAATGGGTATTCAGGAGGACAGAAGAAAGCGACTGTCATTGAATTTCAATTTTTTAAGAATAAAATTGGTTGGAAAGCATAGAACCGGAAGGGAGTTCCACTAGCGAGAAGTGCGAGAAAAGAAACTGTTAGCATAGAATTTACGCTTACATCTAGCCAACTCAATTGTAAATTGATGATGAGACTTGGTCTCTAGTCGAGCACTGCGCTTAAATTCATAAAGTCTAGGTACCATAACGAAGAGATCATTCGAACAATTATGCTGAAAGTATTTGTAGAAAAGGCACAGGGAGGCAACCTTACGGCGGTGGGAAAATGACTAAACCGTGATGCCAGATCAGGACTAGTAATATTACTGATTCTTCTTTGGATTTTATCAAGGAGCTCGCGATAAATAGCAAAGTGCTGAGAATCAAGTTGTTACAATAATCAATCAAGATTTTTTTTTTTTTTGTCCGGAATTCTTTAATAGATTTTCTCTCAGTGCTTCGGTTTTTCTGCAAGTTTACTTTTGACAATTTCCCTAAATTTTCAGTTGGGTTGTTTCCGGTTCATTCCAGTGTTTTCTCGTTGATGCTGTTCAAAAAATTCTGAACAACCATTTACTGGTGACATGGATCATCATCACGCTTAAATATTTTGCACCGATGAATGTGTATATGCAGTTCCATTTTCTCCTGTAGTATTTCCACCTTTCTGGCATTCTTTATCCTTGGAGGCAAGAAGTAGATTCCAGCTGTTCCAGATTTTGACATGATGCCCGAAACCATGTGTCTTGGTGGGTACTTCATTGTTTGAATTGTATACTTTTGTATCAAATCTCTTACCAGAAGGTTTTGTAATGTTTATTTTATGAATAAAAAAACTGTTGTTTCATGTGAAAACATAACTTTATTCCGGTTTTCAACTGTTCAGATTTCCGTAAATGTTCCGTAAATGCTAGATACTTAGATTTCATAGTTGCAGTTGGATTTTACAAGCCAGTTTGAACGATCCCAGATCAAACACAAATCTCAGACGACGTGAAACTGTCATAGAATTGAAATTTGCACCATTCTGAAGCAGATCAGCACCTGTCAGCTTTCAGGTACTTTTTGGATATCGTGTAGCATTGTAGTTCCTCAAACGCTCATCTCTGGCATTGTTTTTATTGGACATCCGCTTCTCTCCTATGTCCCTAAGAATTGGAAATTCACAAGAGCGGCGTGCATAGCTTTTTTTCGCAACAGCCTTACAATATTTTCCCTTTCCGAATAGACTTCATCCCATGGGACCGCAATTTGAGTGCTTCGTTTAGCTGAAAGTGAGGATTGTTGCTCATATTCTAGACCTAATTCACTGCAAAAATACGAACACAATGGCTGCTAATTTGGCAATGACAAAAATGTGTTAAGTATAAATGAAGTTTCAATAATGATGCAATAACAAAAAGCTATAACAGACAATCACATATGATACAAGGTAATACAAAAAAAAACGAAAATAAAGATATTACATACAGTGAAAATGCAACAATTATTTAGTATATTTTCTGTTCATCTGTTATTTTAATAGATACAAATTATTTAAGTATATGCCCTGTTGTTTAATTAAACAATATTAATTACATTTACCGGACTGAATATTGAAATAAATCATAATGTAAGCAAATGACAACATATATTATGAAATGGACTAAGTCCGACAATTATTTAATATATTTTCTGTTTTCTTTTTGTAGGTAGATATGATCGATCTAGAAAAATCGTTGGAGATTGTGTGCTTAAAAACAGTTATTTAGATTTGCTAACCAAACGCTTCTCTATAGCTAAGTGGTATAGCACATCAGATCAAATGACGGTTCCGTGTAAGACACAGGTACGTTTCCTATTGGAGAACGCATATTTTCTACGAAATTCAGGTCGATAAACTGTCCGAAGTTCATGTTTGTTCTGTTGCCTTGTTCATGTAGTTTAAACCATCTCAGTCATTTTCACGAACCATGCGGTGTCTATATGGTAGGAGCGATTCAACAGTCATTATCTATATCCTGCTATTCTTTGGAAAGCTGAAAGTTTGAAATAGTCCCCAGTGACTATATATATATATATATATATATATATATATATATATATATATATATATATAGTCCGTATATTTTGGCATGTGTTTATTTATTTTCAATAGAATCCTTTCGTAATCCTGCTATTCTTTGGAAAGCTGAAAGTTTGAAATAGTCCCCGGTGACTATATATATATATATATATATATATATATATATATATATATTATAGTCCGTATATTTTGGCATGTGTTTATTTATTTTCAATAGAATCCTTTCGTAATCATGTATAAGCTTTCTTGTTTTATGATTAAAGAAAGGTATTGTATCTATATTTATTTCCATTTTATTTTTCCCTAGTACTTTCGGTATTTTCCAATATAATCATCAAGGTTTTGATGGCTAAGATAAATAAATAACTGTGTTAGTCCGAAATAAATTTTTGCTTTTGCATTAACAATTCCGGTCATGCGCAAAGACACAAACGTTGATTTTTAAAATTTTATGTTGTAAGAGAAATTCTTTGTGGCTGAATGATTACAATTGAGAATATGCTCGTGAGCATAACAATAATTTCATAATTTTTTTTAAAAATCTAAAGTAAGAGAAGTAAATAATTGAAATATTAATAGAAGGGTATAATTTATTTTTAAACTGTTTAATTGTAACTTATATATTTTTAAAAATTATATACTATAAGTATTTCAGAACATTTGTACTATATTCATAATTAATTTTGTTAAGCGTTGGTTTTAATTTTTTAATAAAGATATCTTAAGGAATTTGTAGTTTCTGCTTCTTGGTGAAATATACAGGTATTGTCCACTAATATTCTTCTAAATTGTGTATGTGGACAGGAATGCTTTTGTAGATGTTGAGCAATGGAGGATAAATTATTCGTGTGTAGATTAAGCCTTCTTGATAACGTAATTGTGGTACAACCAACATATATATTAATTTTTTTTGTCAGATCTTCCACAGGACATTTAAATTGATATATAATGTTGGTTATAATTATATACTATACTAAATTCAGTACTACTAACTTAATCATCTGCAATAATCCCTACCCACCTATTAATGTATTTAAAAAAAATTATATATCAATTTAAATGTCCTTTGGGAGATGGGATCTCCGACGAAAAAGCTAATATAAATGTTGGTTATACCACAATCATTTTATTGACCGACACAAAGCCTAAAGCAGACCTCTACCCAAAAAGTAAGTATTTATTACTGTTACTTACTTTTGGGGTAGGGGTCTGCTTTTTTATCTATTTTTCTTTGTTTACTTTCACGTTCTTGTAAAGGTTTTCTTGATTTCTATTGTTAGTAAATTTTATTTCTTTTGTATTTCTTTTTGAGCTTTCTTTTGGTGATCTGATATGCTTAGGTGGGTAGGGATTATTGCAGATGATTAAGTTAGTATTAAATGTCCCTTAGAGCAACGAGATAGATAGATAGATAGATAGATAGATAGATAGATAGATAGATAGATAGATAGATAGATAGATAATGAATCTTCCCATAGAAATATCATAAAGAAATACACTAACCAGTTGACCCGAACCAAATGTTAAATCATCTATTATAAAACAATTTAAAACGGCTAAGCTTACACTCAAAAATAACAACACACCTGCAAAATCAAAACTACATAGAATCAACAGTTCAAATGCCCCTTAAGGAACTGTGTTCAGGATCAAAGCAAACTCATAAATAATTACATCGGTCACACTACTACATACCTATCCAGACGACTCACGTTACACCTATCCGACCACAGCTCTGTTAGAACTCATTTAAACACACATACAAACCTCTCAGATTCCATCAGAAACATTCAAGTAGAAAATACAAACATAATAAAATCATCCACATGTAAAAAAAAGATTTAAAATAATGGAAGCATTAATAATAAAAAAGAAAAAGGCCAACACTCAATAACATTAACTAGGAACACGGTCACAATGTACTGACCGTGTTTGAGAAATAAAACACACTTATAACTAGATATATACACACAATCCATAGATTCAGTTAAAAAGTAAAAATAAAATCACCCTTGATAATGGCTAAAAGTATGACCGAATGCGCTCGGAAATGCAGAACGTTTGGACAGTTTTTATTCACTTTATGTCCAGAAAAGAAAATGTGGAGGTGGGGTAGGATTAGACATGGCCCCTCACGTCTTCGGGCATAAAAGAAGCGAGCATGATGTTGGTTATTCTTATCCTTGGCTAGCACCTCCCTATTATATGAAAAGGAAGGATCATGGGTTTCCACGAAACATTTGCCGCGCGGAACGCGTTTGACTGGGCAATTTTAACTTCGAGTAACTCATGCGTGAATGGAATCCTACATTAATCCAACCTTGTGGCACATTTCTCATCGTAAAGACGCAAATGAAGAATGTCAGTCTCTTATTATGACGTAAGCACCAATGGTGCTATGACAATCGCTGATCTGCAGTAATGGAAATGTAATGAATGACTAATAAAAATAGTAGTGGTTCTTTGATGCCGTTTTATGAAACAGATTATTAGATTTAAAACTAAAACTGAAATGGATTAAATTGAAGTTAACCCTGGAGACATCACATTTTTGGCAAGACTTATATTGAGATTTTCTACGAAAGAAAAATACTTGTCAATATTGTCTATCAGTTGATCAAACCAAATCTAAACCACTAAATTTGACCAAAAATTAATGATATTAGTAATGGAAACATTAACTGTTTCCTTATGTGGAAACATTCGGTATTCATTGAACGTGCAGCCAGTGCTAACCGAGTTACGCTTTTTTTCACTCCCTAGCCAGGGATCAATCTGTAGTATCTGTTCTTCTCCTTTACTAATGATGATTTTCTAACAGTAGTTTAGATGTGGCACAAGGCTGAAAGTATGTGGCACCTAGTGAGGACCGAACTCTCTATTCAGTCGTAATTGATCTAGCGAGACAAGCGTGTTTAACCATTAAACCACGCTAGATTGCTTTTTTTGGGAGTGAAATAATAAATCCATTGTGTGTGCAACTTGCGATGCCATTTTATGGGGCGCTACCAAAGAAGGTACCCGTTTCTCTGAGGCATGCTGCAGACATCAGGACGTACCTCGAACAATATTTCATAGATGTTATCTCTTGAAAAAATTCCTGGTTAACAGACATCAATTAATCTTTAGGTAAAAAACATCGTTTGGTCTATAAAAAAAAAAGTAAATGACTTTTTTCACGTATATTAACTTCATTGAAAAATTTAATTGCGTTCAATCCTGACTGGGAGTTACATATTTGCAGCCACAATCTTAACAGCACAACATGTGCAGTTGACACATTATTGATAGCAGACACAGAAAGGAAATTACAAAACTCTGACAGAAGGTAGTAAAAGAAAGCTAGAAGAAAGGACTAAACCTCAATTGCAAGAAAACAGAATGCATGGTTGTCAGTAAAAGCAACAGCCCAAGATGCAAATTACAAATTGGAGATACCAAAATCAAACAAGTACAGCAATTTGAATATCTAGGAAGTGTTTTAACAAAAGACAGAATATACGGTGCTGAAATCCGAAAGGGGGCAATGAATGATGCCTTCCAAAAGCTAAGCCAATTATTAAGAAACAGGAAAATTTTATTAGAAACAAAGAAAAATCTACTGAACTGTTACGTAATATCAGTCGTTCGATATAGCCGGGAATACTGGAAAATATCTCCTTACAGATTAAGAAGAGACTTGAAGCAACAGGAATGTGGTTCTACAGAAGCATGCTGAGAATACCATGGGCCAGACATCGATGAAATTTTTGCGAAAATGGAAACAAAAAGGGCACTTATACTTACCATCAGAAAGAGACAGTTGAAATTTCTAGGTCACATAATGAGGAAAGAGGGCTTTGAAAATTTGATGCGAACAGGATAGAATTAATGCCAGATGGATAGACAAAGACAACGCATAACCCACTTAAAGGGCTTGGACATGATTCAGAACATGGTTTTGGAGAGAGAGCAAGTAAGACAAAATTTATTAAGGTCTACAAATCACTGGAAATTATGGAGAGCCATGATCGCCAACGTCCTGAAGCGAGATAAATATCAATTAAGGTAGCCAGATAGATAGATAGATAGATATGAACTGAAAGAGATAGATTGATAGATATTAATTGAATAGATATATATGAACTGAAAGAGATTGATAGTTGTTAATTGAATAGATAGATAGATAGATAGATAGATAGATAGATAGATAGATAGATAGATAGATATGAATAGACTAACATTGATATATTATGAATAGACTAAGAAAGAAAGAAAAGAAAAGAAAAGAAAAGAAAGAAAGAAAGAAAGAAAGAAAGAAAGAAAGAAAGAATATGAGGCGCTTATTTGGAGGTTTGTCGTAAAGATGATAAGTTGACAGATTTTATTACTGATTTTTGTGAGCAGGCCCAGTCCCAATGAGCTTTCGTAAGTTGAATAAAGTCAATTATATTGAATTGACACAGACTTGCTTTGAGACTTGCACAATAATTTCTTTGTTTGTCTAGTTTGACCTTTCGAATTTGATATGAAGATATTTTTGTTTTCACCTATTTTCTGCCAATACGTGGAGGTTAGCCTTTAAAACCAATAAATTGAATAAGAAATAAGAAAAAGTAGAATCAGAAAAGATTCTAACAGAAAAATAGTCCTCAAATAACCTGATTCCGTCCGGGTTTATAAACAACACGCACGCATTCTCCACACACACACACACACACACACACACACACACACACACACACATATATATATATATATATATATATATATATATATATATATATATATATATATAATTGTTTGTGCGTGTTTGCGTGCGTGTGGTTAATATGGTTAATAAATACCAGACAATGTTATCTATTAAGCTACTGTAAAATCTGAGGATGGATCAAGTATGATTTATATGGGGACAACTGAACAACAGAGATACTATAATCATAGAATATCCTTCCAAAGCAGGTGTTACAGGAGTAGCCTGGTTCTATTGAAGTTTGTCTGGAAACATGAAGGCAGATACAATAAAGCCCCTACAATTGGCTCGAATATCTTAGAAAAAAACAAAAAAAAAAAAACAAAAAACAAGTGGAGCTACTCCCAGGAAGTGTAGATTGTGCCTAGAAGAAAACTTTTGCACAATTACTTTCCTCAACCAAAGCCGACCCATCAATAGAAGATCGACGCTAAGTAATAAATGCAGGCATGAACGTTAGCACTTGTTTTCGTTAGGTACCGGTTAAAAAGGAATGCGAGAATAGTCTTCGTTGTATAAGCACCGACTGTGACGATTACCGCTTCCATCATTAGGAAGAAGGTGTTAGTCATCGGAAATGACTGTAAGTTAATTAGTGGATGCAAATTTTTATGCTTGATGTAATAGAGGTGAAACTGACAGTTGCGCCGAAAAATTTGCTGCGACCGGAGTTTTAAAAAATTCTGTCTATAAAATGTTTAATGATCTTCTCGAAGTTTCGTAGATTTTGAATTCCATTCATCAGGACATCTTTTATTTATTTGCATACATCATGATTGTTCTTAAAAACTCTAAGTTATAAAGTAAAATTATTTGAATTTGTTCTTAGAAGACGTTAGTTTATATATGCCAGTTGTAAAAAAACGTTAGGTTATAGACGTTAGTTATAAAAGGCTTTCGTTTTAAAAGACGTTAGTTATAAAATTCGTTAGTTTATACACATTAGTTATAAAAAGCGTTTATAGACGTTACTTGCAAAATAATTTTCTTTATAGACGTTAGTTATAAATGACGTTAATTCCAAAAGATGTTAGTTTATATACTTCATTTTTAAAAGACATTAGTTATAAAATACATTAGTTTATAGACGTTAGTTATAAAAGACGTTATTCATATATATATATATATATATATATATATATATATATATATATATATATATGAAGAAATATAGTTTTGAGGTGTGCTATATTTATGGGATAAAGTGCTCAATATCAGAGATAGAGCGTATGTAAATATAAAAGTGAACATTGAAGTCAACACTCAGAGGTGAAAGGCTGTTTCATGCTAGACACAATCGTCAGGACATCGATTGAGCTTATCATGACGATTTCGTTTAGCGGGAAACAGACTGTCGTCTGTAGGTGAAAATATGCGTCCTCCGACATATGAAAATTTCTCGGACATTCAGGCCGGTAAATGTCGTTAATACTGTTTATTATAAACAGAGCATTTACTTGAATATTTGCATCTATAAAAAGAACGTATAAACATAAAAATGTCTTAATATTTATATATATAACAATTCGGTATTTAATTCGGTATTTAAGTAGTCCCCTTATGAATCGACACACTTTATCCAGCGTCGTTTCCATTGATGGAAGCATTCCTGCCACTCTTTTGTGAGGATAGCGAGCAGCTGCCTCATTGCATTCTCTTGGATTTCCTCGACCTTTTGAAATCTCGTTCCTTTCACGTGGGATTTGATTTTTGAAAAGGAAAATGTCACAAGATGCGAGATCTGGCATATATGGTGGTTGTCGAACCTGGGGGAACGTTGAGCTTGGCCAAAAACAGCTGCACAAATACGAATACTTGTATTTATGTGTTCGATAAAGACGAATATATTTTGAATAAAGATTTATATATGTTGAATAAAGATAGTTGCAATATGAGCTCTGGTAAAAAATATGCAATGATAACAGCAAAATTGCAATATGAGTACTGGTAAAAATGGTTGCTGAAGACATTAGGTTTATAATACCCAGAAATTCATACCCAGATGTCCTCAAGTGGCACAGTGGATAAAGGCGTTGGTTAGATCCAGTGACAGGACCCAAAGAGTGTGAGTTCAATACCCGTTTAAGGAAGTGGAGAACTTTCAGAGGGAAAATTAACAGGAGATAACTGCCATCCATCAAACATGGCACGTGGAACTAGAACAGTCTACCCCGGTGATCGAAATAAAGGGTTCAGTTCGACAGGGTTCAGTTTTACATTCCAACCACCTGAAGAAGGCCGGAACGTTGTGATAAATATGGCGACAAAGATGAGGACAATAGTCCGAATAATGTAAATAATGTACATAATACCTCATCTCAGAAATATAGACAAGTATTTATACCTTGAATAAAGATTCATATATTTTGAATATTAGCCCCTATGTTTTGAATGAAAATATTTATGAAGAGGAATACACGCCACATTTATTTTGCATAAAGGCACATATATTGTAAATACATATATATTCGAATAAAATTACTCATCCAGTAATGATCGAATTCATTGTATTCGCAATTATCTTTAAGGCTAGTTTGTTAACCACAACTGCTATAATCCAAGCTATGAATTAATATATATAGCCAGTTGGTTAGAGATACTGTTCCAGGTGGAGAATCCTTTATCCGAAATTCTTGGGACTGAAAGTGCTTCGATTTTCAGATTTTTTCGGATTTTGAAATATAGGCTATTTAATTTGTATATAGCATCTATAAAATGGGGCAACTTGGGAATGGAACCCTAGCATAAACACGATATCCCTTTACATTTTATAACACAGCTTATATATATATATATATATATATATATATATATATATATATATATATATATATATATATATACCTGAATGTAGTTTTATATAAATAATATATACACTGAAAGTAGTTTTATATGAAATTTAATCAGTTTTGTGTACATACAGATACAGGTAATGACGCTAGTCATGTAATGCTCACGCGGATATTTAAAGGCTGAAATTAAAATTTTACGTAAAAAATTTCGTACTTTCTGTATGTGTACAAAAAACATGATCACTATTTACAAGAATATATAAATGCAGGACTATAAGAAATTTTGAATAATATCTTTACTGAGCACGAAACACCTGGTAAGTAATTCACGAACGAATGTTTTGCTATAATGATCGTTAACAAAAAACTGGCGCCAACGTAGGCTACGTAGCTGGGCTATGGAACCCCCACCAAGGGCAGAGAAAGTGGCTTACAATAGCTGCACATCACCTCGGAACCTTCCCAGTGCTTTCTGAAAGTTTCCATTTGTGGCAAGTCCTATCAGCAGCTGAAAAAAAGAATTGGATTTTGGATGTTTTCGGATTTAGGAATTTCGGATAAACGACACTCAACATAGAAAGTTTGTCTTGTGCCAATCTTAAGAATTTCTATTTGACTCGAAAATCAATATGAGTTTTCTTTTTTCTTTACTAATATTTGTACACAGGCAAGTGTCATTTTTGAATAACCTTGTAAAACTGTCTGTGTTTAAAAAATTATAAATAAGGACCAATAGATACTTTATACATCCGAATAAAAAATAAATGCATTCTAGACATTCTAATAAGTAAAAGTCAATACTGAATGACTATTTTGAGAATTCTAAACACTTTGTGCTTAAATAAATTTGAATAAAGCAAAATTAAGATTGACCTCGATGTGGCAAAACTTAGTTCTTATCAGTCTTAAATAAATCCTCATAAGTGACACTTGAGACGCGGTCTGTCTCACACACGGGTCTGCCCTCTTAAAAATAAATAGCGTAATTGTTTGAATTTGTATCTTTGCGCATGCGTAGATGAATATTTTCGTCCTTCGCTAACTGCATCTTTTTCTTTCGAGCCTGTCTACGTGTGGCCTCTTTATAAAGTAGCATGTTCTTGATGTTAAATACATAAGAAGAAACGAGCTGCTTCTCCGAATCATACAGACGACAATTGCGATTACTGCTTTCACTGATGAACATATCACCCGGTCTTTTCGTGTAACTATATTTAACTGTTTTTTTTTAGCTAATTGAATATTGATAATAATAATAATAATAATAATAATAATAATAATGATGATAAAATCGAAATCTCAAAAATGTTTCACATGGGAACATCAACAATCCTTGTTGTAGTTGGAGCCCTCGGATTGGTTGAAAAGATTCGAGTAGACTAATTGAAGGGATTCCTGGTAAACCATGCCTTAAAGAAATACAAAAATTTGTTCTCACAAGTACAGCCCACACTTCACGAAGGCCTTTATCTGTGTAAAATGTATGTGTGTGTGTGTGTGTGTGTGTGTGTGTGTGTGTGTGTGTGTGTGTGTGTGTTTAATTGCTCAGTGGAAAATGTCATGATGCCATTTCTGACCTTAGGTCTCTGGGCGGGACCCGGAAAGAAATGAGTACACATCAGAAATCAAAGGAAATAAAATAATAATAATAATAATAATAATAACAACAGTTCTATTAATTTCAACAAATGGCATCAAGTCGAGATAAATAAAATTATATTTGCAAACATTACAATTTTTATTTAACTGATAGTTTAAAAAAAAAAACAATGCATGGTTGTCAGTAAAGGAGACAGATCAAGATATAAGTTACACATCGGGGATCAGGTGCGGATAATTATCGTATATACTGGCGTATCGTGCGATCTTTGAAGACCAAATTTTGAAGTTGATGAATATATAATTTGGTCCACAGCGTAGCCAGGGTCAGCAGTACATACGCTAATTTTATATCGCGTGTATGATACGACCCTCTTAAAATTAGCTTCAAAATTAAGTCTTCAAATGTTGCATGATACGCGATTATATACAGTAACTCCATAATATGGGTTAAATATCAGGTCAGCCTGTGCTCACTAGGCTTGGCTGGCAACCAGTCGAGGAGAAGTAAAACTTTGAATTCAAAACCCTATACAAAGATGATTAGACATATGGTCCAAATATTATATCTATAAAACCAAAACCTGATAGATATTAGCAACTATTAATGATTCTACTGGGGAGCCATTGTCTTTATTTCCTTTCCTCACTATTCCTATATTCCACTTCCTATTTCATTTACCATATAAATAGGTCATTACTCCTCCTACCCCAACGTAAAGCTTATTTAAGAGAGATGTAAATTTAACCCTCACTATATTTTGTATTGTCTCTTTAACCGCCACCTTCACCCTCCCTATTTAATTATATAAAATTACACTACCCATCAATTTCTAATCATATTTTTCCTCTCATTTCATTGTTGGAAGTGTTATTTGATGATCCAAAAAAATCCTTTAAAAGGATTTTGGTGAAATAAATTATTGTCATGGTACCTTGAAGTGTCTGTTGTTCATTATATATATATATATATATATATATATATATATATATATATATATATATATATATATATATATATATATATATATATATATATATATGAAGAGTGAGAGATACAATAAAAAAGAAAGGAAAAGAAAGACAGACATGTTTAGAAAGAGACAGATAGGGAGAAAGAGAGGGAAGATAGGTACAATTGCTGGGTGTGTCCGCCTCTAGAGCATGGAGAGAGCCATCTAATGTGAATCTATTTTTTGCACAAAATTAGGTACTAAATAGAAAAACCACAAACTGTTTACTCATGACTGTAAACGAGTATTCGTCGCACGTGCTTGTTCGTGTGCCAATAGATATGTGAGGAAGATCTACGAAAGAAAGAGACAAGATGTGTGTGTGTGGGTGTGTGTGTGAGTGAGAGAGAGAGAGAGAGAGAGAGAATGAGAGAGATAGAGATAGACGGGGGTAGAATGAGGTGGATGCCGCCGTAGCAAGCGGAAGTGGTAAATAGAGAAAAACCATACAAACGGATATGGATATCTCCAGAGGGTACTAATAGATAGATAGATAGATAGATAGATAGATAGATAGATAGATAGTGAACAGACGGAGATAGATAGATAGATAGATAGATAGATAGTGAACAGACGGAGATAGATAGATAGATAGATAGATAGATAGATAGATAGATAGATAGTGAACAGACGGAGATAGATAGATAGATAGATAGATAGATAGATAGATAGATAGATATGGGCAAAACGATATATCTATATTATATATCAGAACAATCTTTGAGAAAGTAGGCAATATTTTTCATGTGATTCGTTTCATTCTTTAGGACTTCATCGATCAAAATGTCCACGTTGATGTGACTACACAAGTACATGAAGAAGACAAGGTGCTGAAATTTTACATCTTAATTTTAACTTTTTTATAGATAGATAGATAATGAACAAACGGAGCTAGCTAGCTAGCTAGATAGATAGATACGAACAAACCATGAGTGGTACTGAAAACAGCCGTTTGTTACGAAAGTCTGTCATCAAGTTAAACCTGCTGTCAGCTCCAAACTTCACTTAAGATTTCTATTTTTTTTTATTTGGTTTGGATTAGCTTAACGGTATATCGACACCTTTATGTGTTATTCAATATTGAAACTTGATTATTTACTTGCAAATATTTTGTTACAATCCCAATTATTCATATAGCACAATCATCGACGACTTCCAACCAGTTCCTTCTTCACAGTCTCACTCACAAGGCTTGAGTCACTCAAAACCCGTGGTATCGTTTTCAGCAACTATCCAAAGATGTTGCGCACTAGGATAGCCTCTTAAGTATCATATTAGCAAAAAGCTACCACCTTGTTAAATCGACGATGGCTAAGTTTAAATACGGTATTTAGGTGTTTTGTGTTCTGTGTGTGCGCATGTGTGTGTGCATGTGTGTGTCTGCGCTTTTAAATTTGGTTTTGTTTGTTCAAGTGTATATCAGCCCCTTTATGCGTCATTTATGAACCAAAACCTGATTCAGTTACAATCCTAATTATTTATATAACACAACCATCGAAGCCATCCAAACTATTTCTTCGTCCCAATTTCATCAAAAGGCTTGCGTCAACCCGTGGTGCAGTTTTCAGGTACTTGGGGTCTAATTAATTATAACTTTTACACATGGGGTTCTCTGAATCACAAACTGAATCTTTCCAACATTCGGTAAGTGGAACCGGAAGTATTTTGTCACATTTCGTTATCTCCTCACTCGGTGCCTTATTATGGTGATTTAATAAGCGAAAACAGACCTGCTAACCATTATACCACGTCGAAGTGCCCTGGTGTAGCTTAGATAGAGCACAAGGCTGAAAGTAGGGGCACCCAGTGAGGATCGAACTCACTATTCAGTCGTAATTATTCTAGCGAGAACATGCTTGCTGACCATTACATCGAAGTGCCCTAATGTTTCTCTAAGCGTAGCTTAGATGTGTGTGGCACAAGGCTGAAATTAGGGGCGCACAATGAGGATCGAACTCACTATTCAGTCGTAATTGATCTAGCGAGAACAAGCTTGCTAACCATTGCATCGAAGTGCCCTAATGTTTCTCTAAGCGTAGCTTAGATGTGTGTGGCACAAGGCTGAAATTAGGGGCACCCAATGAGGATCGTACTCACTATTCAGTCGTAATTGATTTAGCGAGAACAAGCTTGCTAACCATTGCATCGAAGTGCCCTAATGTTTCTCTAAGCGTAGCTTAGATGTGTGTAACACAAGGCTGAAATTAGGGGCACCCAATGAGGATCGTACTCACTATTCAGTCGTAATTGATTTAGCGAGAACAAGCTTGCTAACCATTGCATCGAAGTGCCCTAATGTTTCTCTAAGCGTAGCTTAGATGTGTGTGGCACAAGGCTGAAATTAGGGGCACCCAATGAGGATCGTACTCACTATTCAGTCGTAATTGATTTAGGAGAACAAGCTTGCTAACCATTGCATCGAAGTGCCCTAATGTTTCTCTAAGCGTAGCTTAGATGTGTGTGGCACAAGGCTGAAATTAGGGGCACCCAATGAGGATCGAACTCACTATTCAGTCGTAATTGATTTAGCGAGAACAAGCTTGCTAACCATTACATCGAGTGCCCTAATGTTTCTCTAAGCGTAGCTCAGATGTGGCACAAGGCTGAAATTTGGGGCACCCGGTGAGCATCGAACTCACTATTCAGTCATAATTGATCTAGCGAGAACAAGCTTACTTACCATTACACCATGTCGAAGTGCCCAGGTGCCTTATTATGATGATCTCGTAGCTGTCTAAGGTTAGCATATCTAAAACAACTTTTATAAGTTTTATATTCATTGGGTTATTCAGTAATTTAAACTGTTCTATACGGTTGCTTCACCATAATGATTAACGTTTGGCTAGTCGATTACGAATTTGTTTTACCCTAACTGGGTATACCTGACTTGTAGCTTTGTGTTGGACTAACCTATGTAAATATAAGCATTTTCAATGAGAGCCTGACTGTTCAAGTAATGTTTATCGAGTCAGTCTAGCATATCCTTACGACTGTATAGTAACTTACGTTAACATTTTGGGTCGAAATATACCAGTGTATCTTAAGTTCTGCAATAATCTATCCATCTATTTGATTATCTTATTATAAATTTGCTCGTCTCTCCCTTAATTCCTTCGTTAGCACGTACGTTACGATCTGTCAATGCCTCATAAATAATGGACCGTTTTGATCGCGTGGATACACGGAAAAGACATAACAGAGACGCTACTTGATTTCAGTGAGAAAATAAAAGAAAGTGTAACGTCTGTTAAAGGAAATAAATAAAATCTTTCCATTTGTTTTCCCTTAGTTCTTTAGATAACGACTAGTATTCATATTTATTATTGTTATTGTAATATTATATTAAAATTGTTAAGCTTAAATATTTAATGAAAGATAGGGGAATTTCTACGGATATTTGACTGTCGTAGAACCCGCCAGAAACATTCAATCATTAACATGAGAATTGAGATTCATCAGAAAATTGAAATAGGAAAACCATGAAACTGTTACGTGTCTTTCTAATATCAATAATTGTGTTAGGTTGATCTTTGTTTTTTTTGTTTTATGGCATATCAAAACATCAGTGGGTCATTTAATGCCAACAAAATTTTTGAAATAGATTCATAGCGATAGTTTTGGTAAAAAAAATGATGTGTATGTAAACATATATATTTGAACCTTTTTTCAATTACTTATATTTTTGAGTACAATCCAACATCTTTCAGGAAATTTACAATCTTGGATGGTTTTATTTTCGTAAAAAGTTTTTTTTTTTTTAATTACTCACTTGGTAATATTTTGTTCGCACTAGACCAAAATCTACACACTCTAACAGTAAATGTTTCACTGTAAATTTCTCTTGGCATTATTGGGAATTCTCTGTGCCTTCTAGTAAATAATGGTGGATGATGTAGGTGTGGCCTATGTGAAGGATGTGTGGCCTATGTGAAGGTTCTTTGCCCTCTAGTATTAAGTATTGCTGATAATAATTTTTCCTTCAAAAATTATTGTTGGATATAATTTTTTTATTACAAAGTATTTCTTGTTTTAAAACCTATTTTTACACAAGTTTGGGTGTAAAACTATTTGCCCATAGCTGGGACCCTAACAGTTGCTACCACCCCGGGTCAGAGTAGACTTGGAACACCAGCAATTAAGATGTGATTCAAAACCTCCTAATCAGAGGCCTTGCTATTGGACGTAGTTTATCGTCTTACCCAGGACGCGGATGTAGTTTATCGTCATACCCTGGACGGTAATTGTGTTAGGGTGTTCGGAAAGTAATTACGTATTTCAAGATAAACCTTTCTTCAAAAGAAACTATATGGAAGTGGAATGAAAGCAATGATGGTACATATACTGAATCCACCATAAAAATTCAGCGTACGGATTTAGTAAATAATAAACACTTTAAATACATCAGTTTACGAATTGGTATATAATAAATTTAATATAGTAAACAAGGAAATTGAATATAGGATAGGCTGCGCTAGGGTAAGTATCGCCCAACACCGTATGGTGTTACAAAACTGAAGCGTTAGGCTAAAAAATCGAATCATGTTTTCAGATCGAAATTAACAGGATTCGATGGATAAATTGTTCCAATTTACGCAAAAATGAGAATAACACTGACATCTCATTTACCAAAATAACACAAAAGTATCTTGAAATACTAAAGAGTAAATTTATTCAATAAAATCGACATTGGCTTCATCCATGGCCTCTAGACGACTTCGGTATCTCCTTTAACACTTCAAGACGGGCTCCTTTATTAAGTACATGAATAAATTTACTCTTTAGTATTTCACGATATTTTTGTGTAATTTTGGTAAGTATATCTGTTAAAATGAGATGTCAGTATTCATTTTTACGTAATTTAGACGACAATTTATTCATCGCACTATATATATATATATATATATATATATATATATATATATATATATATATATATAACACCTGGGAACAATTATAGAATTACCACGCTTATTTTATTTATTTACTGCGCGGCAAATAAACAAATCATTCACTAGACAGAAAAACAGTTTTGTTCAAAAGCTGAACAATATTAAGACTTGTATTGAGAAATATACCTCACGCCAATTCGATTAAAGTGTTTTAATTAATGGCATATTTTTCGTAAATCGCTCATTGCTGAGAAGAAAATGTTAGGTATTTAAATGATAAATTGAAAAATTTTGTTTCATGCAATTTGGCCTCTATATGCCGTACATTAGAATAAAGTAATGGACTTCCTGATGATGATGATGATTATATAATATATATAAAAATATATATATATATATATATATATATATATATATATATATATATATATATATATGTTCTCGTTCACCGATTGATCACTATGGACAAAAGGGAATTTTTAATGGCTGCTACTGCTTTAATGCATCGCTCTTCGTAAGAATTGAACGCTATGGCGGCTGGTATATAGCACGTATATAATGAGTTAAAATTACTTTTCTCTGCCGTGCGCCGATAGCCTAGGGGTAAGAATCTCTGATGTCAAATCGGTCGCGTTTTGATCCCGGCTTGAAGCAATCAGATATCTAGCACACTGATGAGCTGTGATACAGCGAAACAGGATGTATGTGGATGACTTCGTTGGTTTCTCTTATTTGGTACAGTTCCTTGTGATTCTGTAGCTATAGTCCACGAGGTTTCAAGAATGATGGTCCCCGTTAAGACATACATGCTTCCTTGGTTGGTTTCTGTTATTTGGCACAATTCTTTGTGATTCTGTAGCAATAGTCCTCAAGATATTTTTTTGTGTAATTTTGGTAAATATATCTGTTAAAATGAGATGCCAATGTTATTTTCATTTTTGCGTAATTTAGACGACAATTTATCCATCGCACCCTATACTATGCTTTGTAGAAATTACGAAATGATTGTTAACCAAGCCCCATAATTTCTTCTTCTTCTTCTTCTTCTTCTTCTTCTTCTTCTTCTTCTTCTTCTTCTTCTTCTTCTTCTGTCCCTTTCCGACGTTAAATAAAAATGTCTTCTTTGTTTCCATTTTCTCTAAAGCTTCGTCGTTGCTCACATGTTCCGTCCATAGTATCCTCAGCATCCTTCTACAGAACCGCATTTCTGTTGCTTCAACTCTCTTCTTCATCTTTGAGAATATTGTCCGACATTCACTTATCTGCATGATTTAAAAAAAAATATGTCAATAATTTTAATAATTTAATGCTTAGAATTCCATGGACAGAAGATGTGAGAGACGACGAAGTTTTAGAAAAAAATGGAAGCAAAAAGGCTTTGCAATTGACATCATAAGAGACAGCTGAAATTTCTAGGTTATAGAATGAGGAAAGAAAGAATGGAAAATTTGACACTCACAGGACATATTGAAGACAAGAGGAAATCAGTTATTGCTAACGTGTTTGTGTAAATGGTTGCCAAACTAGGGATTAGGAAATATAGCGAAAAGAAACAATTTACTACGAGCTACAAAGGACAGGAAATTGTGGAGAGCCATGATCATCCATTCCCTGAAGGAACACTGCACAAAGAAATAGAATTAGAACGATCTTGTGTAAACGTAAGGTAGAAAAGGTTTCAGCATTTATAACGAAAAGACAAAATTATTAATTACAACAAAGGACAGGAAATGTGGAGAGCCATGTTTCCTCACGGTCTGAAGGGACACGACACATAGGAGAAGAATTAGAACGAGCTTGTGTAAATGGATGGCAGAACAGGGATTAGGATATATAGCGAAAAGACCAGTTTTCTAAGCGCCACAAAGAATGAGAAATTGTGGAGAGCCATGACCGTCTATGACGTAAAAGGACACAGCCCATATAAGAAGAAGAAAAAGAATCTAATTGGCTTGAGATAAATTTAATGAAGCAATAGTAATAAGCTATTAAGCGAAAATTATTTTCCGTTTAGTCCATGGTTTGTTTATTTGCTGCGCAGTAAAAATATAAATATCCTCTAATTGTTTCATAATTGTTGACAGCTGATATATATATATATATATATATATATATATATATATATATATATAGAGAGAGAGAGAGAGAGAGAGAGAGAAGATATATATATAAAGAGAGAGTGACAGAGAGAGTGGGAGAGGCACGGTAGAAAATGGATAGCGACTCGGATTGAGAGAGCTGAGTTCGAATTCCGGTCGAGTTTTGTAACATTCACCTGGTGCAAAGACTCTTCGGAAAGGTGTAAATCCATCTCTTCTCTCCTTAGGTATGGGAAAATAGAATGACAGATTGGGTTCTATAGAAGGACAACTCTGAATTCAAAACCTGAAGAGGATCGTTTGGGGGGGGCCTTGTGACACGCTGTGCACCAGTTTTCAGTATTCAGTACTTCCAAAAAGTGTGGTTTGTTCTGTACAAGCCTTCACCACTATAATCAAATCATATATGCGCCCGTATTCTAACTGTTCGGTTCAAATAAATGAGCTGATGGACCTCATCCGTCGAAAACCACGGCAGAGTCCTCCATATATATATATATATATATATATATATATATATATATTTAAGTTACGAAGAACTTGGTAAACTGAGTGGATAATTCCAAGGAGGATGAAATCCTGAGAGCTCAATGTGAATACAGAGCTAATATTTAATGAAAAACAGACCACTTTAAGGTACCATTACAATAATCTATTTCACCAAAATCCTTTTTAAAGGACTCCGGATCATCAGGTAACAATTCCAACAACGAAATGAAAAAAGGATTTTGGTGAAATAGATTATTGTAATGGTACCTTAAAGTGGTCTGTTTTTCATTAAATTTATATATATATATATATATATATATATATATATATATATATATATATCATCTACAGACAGGTTCTTCCGCTGTATCACAGCTAATCAGTGTAGCTAGACACGTGATTGCTTCAAGCTGGAATCGAAGCCCGACCGATTTAACATCAGTCAGAAAGTCTCAACCGTAGGCCATCAATGAATAATAATAATAATAATAATAATAAAGAAAAAACATTTTTAACTGAATATATACGAGATATAAAAATTACCAGCTACCAGAGTGCTCAATTCATAACAAAGAGCTTTTAGCATTAATCAAGGCAGACGGCAAATTCCCTTTCTTCCAAAGTGCTCAACCTACGAAAGGGAGCTTATATAAAATAAAAGCTTTTATTTTAGTTTTAATTTCAAGCTAATAGATTAAATTTAATATTTCCAATAAGGAAAATACTTTGCTGTTTTTAAATAGAAATTATGCTAATTGGAATTATTTTTTCTGGTTACCTGAAAAATCGATAAAATTGTCTGTATTGAAAAATAATAAAATAATATAATTCACTTTATTAAAAAAAAACTTTCATAATTTTAACACAGAGGTCTGTGTTTTTATGAGGTGTAGACAGATTTATCGATAAACTGACTTTTGGGAAATTTATTTAAGGTGGACGTAATTGATATAAAATTATATGAAGAATACAACGTAAACGCCTATTTTTTTAAATAATTTTTTTAATTGTCCAGTAAACTTAAAAGCATCCTTATATTCTATTCAATTTTAGGCATATTGGCTTTATAGTTTTACTTACAAAAACGCATGTTGAGGACATTAGAAATTTACAAATTAATTTTAAATTTACTATACTTACCACTATTATTTTCTTTTAATATTGTGTATGCACGTCTGTATTTAAAAAACCGGAACGTTTATACACATACAAAAAAAATTGATTTTCTTTTTAAAAACTAGGGGTTGATAAATTGTAGTAATGATACATACTGATAATTAGAAAATATAGTTTTTACTTAATAACACTGTCACTTGACTGATATAAATTAATACAGATTTTTAACATGTTTTTTGGATTTTTTCTCAAGACAATAGTGGCCATAATATATTTTATATTTAGAAATAATTAAAAGCATTTCTAATTAGATAATAACTTAGTTTTATGGAATTTTTTATTTTAATATTCCGAGCAGATTATCTGTAACTAGGGGCCCTGTTTCACTAAAAAGTTTGATGATTTAAATTCTCCTATGACTTGTCCTTATAACTAATATAAACATTAACTGCTACAAAAAAGAATTTCGCGAAATTTTCTTACATAATTGGGTAGTAACTAATGTAAAAAAAAAAGTTTAACCAAGATTTTCTACAAAGAAACATTTCAAAATTAATTTTATTCATTTGTGAATGTCCTGAAAGTTTCATTAAAATCCAACAACTAATTTTACAAGAATTTACAAATCAATGTTTTTTGACCAAAAATGACGTTCAAATTCTCAATACAACTTTATGGCCCCCCGGTAATGCCAGAAAAACAAGATTTTAACCAAAATTGCGAAGATTCTAAAAAGAAAACTTTTGGCGATAAGTTTGTGAAATTTTTCCATCATGTATGCTCAATTTTTAGCGAAACTTTGAAGCTATCTATATATATATATGCTAGGGAGAATATATATATAAACTTCTTTATATCAGAACAATGTTAGGTAAGTAAATGATAAGGGGAAACATTCTGAGTAATGCGTTTCGCCCTCTAAAAAACGCGCTCCGTCCTCTAACAAAAAATTCTAAAACATAAAATATTTTAAAATAAGCGTTTCTTCAGGGTTTCCACTCGGTCTATACTTTTACGTTTATAAATCCCTTCACATATATTTACTTCCATCAGTAAAAACATTATTTTAGTCCAGTGAACTTCTTTTAGAGGACCAAATGCTTTACACAGAATTTTTTCACTTTGTCATTCAACTGTCTAACACGCGCGTGCGCACATACAGAAGCAACTTTCACACACAGAAGCAACTTTAACACACAGAAGCAACTTTCACACACAGAAGCAACTTTCTCGGCTCGTTTAATGTTTAACATTTTTGTTGTAAATTCTCAAGAACAAAAAATGTATAAATTTTATATTTGGGTTTTATTCCAATTCTTTTTTAAAACAATAAACATTTCCAAACAGTGAAGGTAGTTATAAAAGCGGTGTCATGGAGAAAAAAAAACAAAACATTCTTTTGACACTACGACTTATTGTGGGCACATTTGTCCATATTTACCGATATTTTATTGTCGTAGAACTCGCCATGAGCTTAATCAATCGTTAACTTAAGAATTATGATTCATCATGATATTAAAATAGGAAAAAATAGTAATATAATTATTTTATAAAGTACAATAAGAGCAAAAAGCATGTTTGCAATGTACCTTTATCACATTTGTTTCTTTCACAATTTTTTCGACAATCTATTATGAACTCCTGAATCCCCTATTTAATTTGTTTTTCATGTTTTGTTCTACTGTATCATTTTTGAAGGGATTTTGCATTATTTTGATGATTTTATGTCTACCCGCAGTCTACCCGGAGTCAATCCGTGGTTTTGTAGGGAGTCCCGAAAAAATATGAAAATAAAATACATAAATAAAATTAAAAATAATTAAAATTAAAATAAGGCAATCGCTCTGTTTATTAAAAACCTTATCTATCTATCTATCTATCTATCTATCTATCTATCTATCTATCTATCTATCTATCTACTTCTCTTTCAGCCAACGAGAAAGCAACATTCAAATAAAAAGAGGAAGAAGAAAAGAATGAACCCACCCGAAAAAAAACGCCGGAGGTTTCCGGGACCAGAGTCTACTTATTTGTGTCTAAAATCTACCCGAAAATCAGGGAGGCTCCACGCATAACTACCGCTATTAAATAAAATGAAAAAAAAAAAAAAGAACCCCGGAAAATAAAATAATTTTGGTCAATCAAAATATTAAAACAAAGAGACTTTTGATGTTAGCCGAAAGCAAGGTTCGCGCCAGAGTCTGGGAGCCTCGTCAAAAGGATATAAACTCACGGAGTTAGACGAGGAGAAGGGACAATAAGAGAAACCGCGGAACAAGAAACACGACCGCCAGAGAAACCAGCCATGCGTGGCACGTGGAATAATTAAGAGGTGATCTGCTAATATTTTCTGCCTTTCTTAGAGCCGGAAAAACACAGTAGATGGACACTGACCTATTTCTAACATGACTACTGCTATCAAGTTCTGGCTTTACAGACTAACCACGACCTGACCGAAATGAACTCTCCTCAAACTGTTACCAAGAAATGCATTATAAACCAACTTTTGCCTGACCGAATACCAAAGGACTCATTCCACTCTGAATCAAATAAATATATATTATTTATTTTATACCCTTGAGTCAGTTCATTTTATTCCAAAATTTCTTGTAAATACAAACGAAGAATATCTTAGCAAATCTCCACAGTCTAGCCGTCCCGTATACTTGCTTTTGGTTAACCTTATCAGTTAGCATTAAATTTTAGACGTAGCTGGCTGGAAGCAACCCCCATCTTTCGCCACACTGTGATGACTTTCCTACCTGTAGGGTTTTTGTATTTATTTCCTGTATTTCAGATGACAGTTCTCTTGATGAAGCCATGTTTTCTACCAATTAAAGTTCAACAGCTCGTTAATGTTTTTTCAAGCACTATCTTTTAATGGCAGACTAATTTGCATATCTAGACTTGTGCTAATATTTCTTTTAGAAATTTAAATTGCAAGAAGATTCTATAACTTTTACCTCTATATGATTTGGAAAAAATTCCTTAAATTTAAATAATTTAATCCACTTCGTTTCGTAGGAAATAAACAAATTGCACCAAATTGCGCGAACATTGGCATAACCAGTCATATTTTTTTAATTTTAACTTACGTAACAGCCAGTCTATACACAGTACCTGAAGATTGCGTTGTGCATGAAACTCTGAGTCGTGCTATCGGCGCGGGATTATATATATATATATATGTGTGTGTATGTGGGTGCTCTAAAAAACTGAGCAGATATGATAATTTTGAGGAATGTATTGATGTATTGAACTCACTATTCAATTGTAACTGTTTTAGCGAGACCATCTTGTTAACCCTTGCCCCACGCGAGGTGCCCAAATTTCGATGAATGTATGACGAGAAGGATTTCGCTTAAAGGCACTATTCTCAATACATTTTACAGAAAAAAATAATTTTCAGTGCCTTTCGAGAATAAAATAGCGTTCAAAGCAATTCTATAGTAAAATATTTTTCAATGCATTATGAAGTAAATATTTATCTGCGATGTTTATAGTAGACTTGTTAAGTCACTCATTTTTGCATCAATTCCTGACCATTGACAATTCCTTTTTCTTTTTATCAATGCTTCTTAACATAATGGTTATGCATTGAAATATTTTAAATATATTATAAATTTTAAAACATCTGGAAAATTAATTTATGGATGTTACCCGTTCTACCAGAAATATTTCAATTTAAAACTACAAAGGATATGTGCCTCTGTGCATCTGGATGTATGTTTGTACTAGGGATTCTCTTGGCTCCCCAACAAGTAATAAATAAATAAATAAATAAAAACGTCACATTTTACATGACGTTTCTTCCGGCATCAGTTCAAAATCATCGCATTGTTGCCTGACGAAAGATTATGATTGCTGATGAATGATAAGAATTTGTTTTTTGTTTTTGTTCTTGGAAAATTTACGAAGATTGAAACCAGAGATGAAATCTATCGTATATATTTTAAAGAGAGATAAATGCTAGTGTATCTCACTGTTTCGAGTATGTATTATTATTACTTGTTGTTAAATCAAAGCTCCCGAAAAAAAAAAGAGGCTTCGTCGAACAATAACGTTTGAAGACCCGTCTCTTATTATACAAAGAAAAATAAGTTGTTTAATAATGATAGCAATCAGATTGCTTCTGTCGTTTTCGTCTTGCAACTTTTATAAATCTTCGAACTGACGTATCAAAGGGATGAATATCACTATACCTTTGAGCTTGAAAGGTTAAAACTTGAACTCACTTCTTATCAAACAACGGATGCATTGGGGGTGGAAAAAGTAGCGATGTCTTTACCGAATGAGCCACGATCCTTTTTACCTGTGTTTATCAAGAGTCGTTGGCGTCGTAATGGTAAAGGCGATAGTCGCAGTCATGATGATGCTGTCACGTGCATTTCCTTCTTCACACGCGTTTACACGGACGAAAGAGGAAGTGGCAGATGAGGGAGTATGTCGGAGGAGAGAAGGGAAGAGGGAATGAATGAAAGAGATAAAAAGAAGATGAAAAAAGAGAGGGTGATTCGAGGCAGTTAATAAGACCAGAGAGAAAAGGATAAAAGAGAATATATGAGAAGTTGCTGAAAGGATAGAAAGAAAGAAAGAAAGAAAGAAAGAAAGAGAGAGAGAAAGAGAGAGAGAGACAAGATGAGATCTTTAGATCGGTAAGTACTAACGTAGCGAGAGCTATCAATTATATATATATATATATATATATATATATATATATATATATATATATACGATAGTGCATCAAAATATCCGTAGCTTGACATGACGTTATTAGTTTAATTTTGATCTAGTATCCATTGTGTATTTTCTATTCATGAGATTAATATTCACCATTGAATTAAGTGATTTGACAAGGGATGAGATTATGTTGAAAATAGTTTACCATGTGAAATACGTTTTTATCATAAGGTTGCAAACTTACACGCACGCGCTCACGCACGCACGCACACACACACACACACACACACACACACACACACACTCCTAATGATGAACCAGGAAAAATATATTTTCTGGAGAAATAAATTATAGTCATGGAATCTTAAGGTTGTCTCTTTCTTAATTATTTAATTAATATTTGCTCTAGTGTTACATTGAGCTCTCTGGGTCACATCCTCTTTGGAATTATCCACATGGATTACCAAACCCTTCACTACCTTTATATATATATATATATATATATATATATATATAGTAACAACAAAAACTTGGAGAGTTGAGTTAAAGGAAGATAATTGAGATATCTGGAAGAGGCATGGGACGTGGAACTAGAACAATCTACCTCGGTGGACGAAATAAAGGGTTCAGTTTGAAATTCCAATCACCTGAAGTAGACCATAACGTACAACGGCCGAAACGTCGTGAAGATGGCAATAAAGATGAGGGCAACAGTCCTAACAATGTAAATAGTGTAAATAATTACAATACTTCATCTCAGAAATATAGACAG
This sequence comes from Acanthosepion pharaonis, assembly GCA_903632075.3. NCBI lineage: Eukaryota > Metazoa > Mollusca > Cephalopoda > Sepiida > Sepiidae > Acanthosepion > Acanthosepion pharaonis. Next base: position 3,375,856 of record CAHIKZ030005169.1, on the reverse strand, counting down.
ATACCAACCATATTTTTTCGAAGAGCCGAATACAGAGAACTGCTGCGCAGTAGGTTTTGAATTTAGAGTTGTCCTTCTAGACGGGTTACTACCCAAGGCTATAGAACCCAGTCTGGGGGTGGGGATTCATACCTTTCACAAGAGTATTGATTCGTTAGAATGTAATTAATTCAACTGGAATTCGAACTTTAGTCGCAATTCATTACTCCAGCGTGCTTCCATATATATATATATATACTTAACTGTACATATCATTTTTTATGTTGTTTCCCCAATTTCGAAGATTTTTGGTATTATCCATTCTTTAAGGTGTCTGTTATTTGAATGAATTATATATGTATATAATGCTTTTTAATAAGTTATATATTTATACAATATTATCAACTGTGTGTTTTTAATATTAATATTATTTTAATATTTTTAATATTGAGCACTGTCTGAAAATACTTGCTTTACGTTTTGAACTATTATATTCTTGAAACTTATATATATATATATATATATATATATATATATATATAAACATAAAACATTAGGCAGCATTTTCTTCAAGGATCAAAACTCGCACTATGGATGAACAGGATTTTAATGCATATATTATGTTTTCTAGCGACGGATGTCGACAATAATCGCATTAATACTTCTGATTAATTCTATGTGTGATTATTCTTTTATATATATATATATATATATATATATATATATATATATATATATATCCACGGCCCTTTATAAAAAAATCGTATAATAATATCATATAATTTAATACTTATTGGTTAGAATAAATTCTATTTTAGTATAACCCTAACTTTAAAGTTTTTAATAGCTATTATAACCTTACATCGTTTTTTGAATTCTCGTATACTTGTGTTTTGATTGGTCATTCTAGCTTATGTAACAGCGTTTTCCCCTCGCAAAGGATCGTTAATTAATTTGAAACCTGTAAAACCATTTATTCTACATTCAATATCATCACTTGATAAGATACTGGAGGTGTTGAAACAAAATGGCTATTTTTGTAGTGATTTTATAACATATTTATGTTATAATTTTTAAATAAATAATTATATCTGCTCTACTCTGTATTGAGCACTCTTTTAAGAATAGTAATTGTTGGTTATTGGAATTTATTCCGTATACACCAACCCTATACTTATATATATATATATATATATATATATATATATATATATATATTATTTACATTATTCGGACTATTGTCCTCATCTTTGTCGCCATATTTATTACAACGTTTCGGCCGTTGTACGTTCCGGCCTTCTTCAAGTGGTTGGAATGTCGAACTTAACCCTTTATTTGGCTCACTAGGGTAGACTGTTCTAGTTCCACGTGCCATGTTTAACGCCTGTTATCAGTTATCTCCTGCTAATTTCCCTCTGAAAGTTCTCCACTGGCTTAACAGGGTATTGAACTCACACTCTTTGGGTCCTGTCACTGGATCTAACCAACGCCTTGAGGACATCTGTATATGAATTTCTGGGTATTATAAACCTAATGTCTTCAACAAACATTTTTACCAGTGCTCATTTTGCGTACAACGGCCGAAACGTTGTAATAAATAAGGCGACAAAGATGAGGACAATAGTCCGAATAATGCAAATAATGTATATAATACCTCATCTCATATATATATATATATATATATATATATATATATATAGAGAGAGAGAGAGAGAGAGAGAGAGAGAGAGACTTCATGAGTTCAAGCGCCCGACGAGGCTGGCTTCTCGTTCTCACACCTTCACTGTCGAAACTCCTAAATGTAGCCGTCTCTTCTACTCCAGTAGCTTCATGTTTCGCACCTCTTGCCTGTGGAACTCCCTTCTCTATTCTAGTTTCCCCGAGAGCTATAATCTCCAGCTATTCAAATGTAATGTCAATCGACATCTCCAGTTGCCTTGATCTATCCACTACCCTTCTCCTCATCCTTCCTTCTATCACTCCCATCTGATCTTGTTCTAAATTTTCTGTAACCCTTTGCGTCCTAGTTGCTTCCCGCCTTGCTTGAGGTGAAACGCTTAATATATATATATATATATATATATATATATATATATATATATATATGAAGAAAAATTTGGAAAAAAACAAACCAAAAATCCTTAAATGCAATTATGTTGTTTAAAATGAATGAAATGTCGACGTCTGACGTTTCGGTTTAATAAACCTTCTTCAAGACAATATTCATTAAAATACAATTCAGTTCAATTTGACAAAGACGATGGACATAAAAAACAGGTCTTATCCAAAACAGATAACTGAAAATTTTTAAAATGATCAGCTTTCCGTTTAGCATGGTCACGTTGTCGTCACATGGGCGACGCTTTCAGAACGTATTCCTAAAAATTTTTTGATTATTTTGAATGAAAATGATTTTTTTTAATATCTCAGTTTCTGTTAATTCCATTTAGTAACTCAACTCGTCAACATTTTGTCTCCCACTGAATCAAAAAAAAAAAAAAAAATTATCCGAAAAGTAACTTGCCTCAAAGAGTTGTAAGTTCAATGCCATGGACTAAATAAAGAGTTCAGTTTGAAATTCCAAAGTATAATATCTGAAAATATCCGGAGGATACAACGGCCGAAACATTGTGAATATGGCAATAAAGATGTGGACAGCAGTCCAAATGATGTCAATATATATATATATATATATATATATATATATATATATATATATATATATAAAAAGTGAACATAGAAGCCAACACTTAGAGGCGACAGTCTGTTTCATGCTATATGCAATCGTCAGGCCACATATGCTGTTATTTTTCTCGGCTATTTATATATATACGGGTTAGTGGTGCATTGTGGGTATTCTATTATGGTGGTTATTTTTACCGGAAGTCGCTTTGTTTATTTATTTGGGTCAAATTATATTGCTCGTTTTTATTTTTTTGTTTTTTATTTTATTTATTTATTAACGTAGTAAAACTTTGTTTATATCACGTATTTAACAGTTTTGTTTTGGTTTGAGAATTTAATTAAAGCTATTTGTTCAATTTTGGGGTTGGTTGTTGTAGTTCATTCTAACTATTATTTTTTGGCGGGAACAGTTTTTAATTTAACACATGAACCATGCTCTCTCGTAGATTGACCTGTCACTTGTCATTACTATATTATTTTTATTGGGTACAGATATTTGAGTTGTAGTCCGTGTTTTATTTTATATTTTCTTAAACAGTAAAATTAATAACACCCGGCCTAGATCGAGAAATCCTACTAAAGAAATCACGTTTATAGCAATATGGAATAATAACAGAAAAGAAAACATTCAGTACATACACACAGACATATATATATATATATATATATATATATATATATATATATAATTATAATACAAAATGGAAAAAATTTTTTTCGTGACGCATTTTATCGGTTAGGACTTCGTCGGCTGAAACGCGTCACAAATAAACTTTTCCATTTTGTCTTACAGTTTCCTCAATACTGTTATCGATATACAAAATATATCTCGTCATCTCATATATATATATATATATATATATATATGAATCAGCTATTAAAACACGTAAATTTCAGAAATAAGTTATTCCAAAAAAAATTTCGCTTGAAGATGGAACAGAGCTTACTTTAATTCAATTTAATTCAAATAATTATATTGAAGTTTTCGGCTCATGTTTTGAAACATGAGAACTCTTATGTAGCGTGTTGGAATCATATTTTTAAATAAATAATTATATTAATGCTCTACTTTTGTATCGAGCACTAGTTTTTAAAAATAATAACAAAAATACTAAAGAACTTTGGATTATTTACCTAACCAGTTCTTTCCTATTTTCTATATATTTTCACACACACACACACACACACACATATATATATATATATATATATATATATATATATGTGTGTGTGCGTGCGTGTGTGTGTGTTAAAAATAATTATTTGTTGTATCCCACCGTGCATTGAATCTGCAGCTATTATTGTTATGCCCGGTGTATATTTTTCAGTAAGTACTGGGGTTTGTCTACAGGTAACTATTAATTCACTCCCTTTATTTAATATATTACAGTTATCTATATTTTGCGTTATAATACTATTTTTTCTAAAATAGAAAAATGTAACTTTTCCTCCTTCCCAATATATACTTTAGCATTCTTTAATTTATAATTGGTAATAACCACGCACATGAAACTTTACATCGTATCCAGTGGTGTGGCACAACTATAAATTCATTTTAATACATATCTTAACTTTGTTATTTTCTTTTTATACTATGTTTTACTCACAGCACAATGTGCACTATATATATATATATATATATATATATATATATATATATATATATATATATATATATATATATATATAATTTTACTAGATTATTTGCAGACCAACGAAAATTCTTTGTTAAAGATTTCTTTTTCTACATTTTTGACTATTTTCTTGGCTGTGAAAATTTAAATATAAATGCATGATGGAAAATATTTTTGTTGTGTTATGTCGGTTTCATCGTTTTCAAATATCGCGTCTTCACGAGTGATGTCGGTTTTTAATGTATAGCGTTTTCCCGTGACGGTTTGTGTTTGTCATCGGTTTTTTTTTTCTTTTTTTTTTTTTTTTGAGAGAGAGTGAGAGAGAGTTTGAGTGAAGGTTATAAAGTTTGGCGTGGTGTGATATGAAGTGGCGCAAATTTTGTCCCCATGGAAAAACGTGCCGGCAAATGAAGTTCACATTTGTCCGAGGTTTCTTGTATTCACTTAAAAAATAATATTCTGAAATGCATCAATCGACCTACGCTCTCTTCCATTGTTTCGTCACTTGCATGTCATGGAGAACAGTTCACTTCTGCAACAATTTTACTTGACCGGTCAAATGCTGTTACCACTGTGTTTAAGAAGAGATTGCCACACGAAATATGATTTTTTTTTTATCAATTGCTAGGTCTACTGACAGGAAAGTTGGTTCACTGTGTTGGGCCAAAAACTTTTTCCTGTCAGAATCCATCTTGCACATTTATAAATCTACCATTCATCTGTGTACTGAATGTTATTGTTATATCTGATCTGATAGTCCTACTGCTCATCTAGAGATTCTTGACAAAATCCAGAGAATGGTCCGCAATAAAATCGACCCTGACAAAATATCATCTCCAGTCATTTTCTTATTGATGTAAATATCGTTTCCCTCTGTCTGTTCCACAGATATTTTCATGGTGACTGCCTGGATGAGATTTTTTTCCTGATGTCCAGACTACATTAATTTAAGCATCCTACTTGATTTATAATTAGATCTCACAGTTTTATTATTGAACTAGCTAGAAGCAACCACCACTTCTATGCTAACAGTTTAAAAAAACGAACTTCCCATCCGCGGAAGTACTTTCTGATTTCTTGCTTCCCTGATAACTACAATCTACAAAATCTACCAAAATTTAAATGCAATGTCAATCACTACCCGTGTTCTTGAAGCCTGTTTCTTTTTTGTACTTTCCTCTATCCTCCCCATTTTCAATGTTCTCGTTCTTCTTCACTCCCTGTAAACCCCCTGCTTTGCGCCTTCTTGGACTCACCATCTTCGCTAAGATGAAGTGGAGTGATTATATTGAATCAATTGCTAGATCTACTGCAAGGAAAGTTACTTCACCAGAATCCATCTTGCACATTTATAAATCTACCTTTTGTCCATGCATTGAATACTGCTGCCGTGTCTGGTCTGGTCTGGTGCTCTTGCCGCATATCTCGATGACAAAATTCAAACAAGAGTTTGTAGTGCAATCGATCATGACCTGACATGTCGACTTCAGTCACTTTCTCACCGACATGATGTGCCTTACATCTTTTCTACAAATATTTTCATAGTAACTGTTCTGATGAGCTTTTTTCCCTAGTGTCTCGACTATATGAATTTAAGCGTGCTACTAGATTGGCAATTAGGTTTCAATTAAATGCAACTGCCACTTCTACTCTAACTTTCTTTTCTCTCACTTCTCACTTGTGGAAGCCCATCCAATTTTTTACTTCTCTACCACATATAATATTAAAAAAATTAAATGCAGCGCTAATCGCCATCTTATGTCTTCTTGAACTCTGTTCCTTTATTGTCTTGTCTTTGGTTCTCATTAAAGTCTTCTCATTCTCTTTCATTCCACGTAACACACTGCGTCTTTGATTGGGGGTGAAATGATTTGTTTTAAAAGTTTTAGAAAGTGGGTCCAGAACTTTTCAGTACCACTTTGTAAGCTGGCTCCAGTTCCCTTCAAACTCTACAACTATTGTCTCGCTTCTTCCTGTTTTCGAGCTTGTTGGAAATCCTCTTCTGAGGTTCCTGTTTTTAAGAACTCTGGAGAACCTTCTGACACCTCTAACTACTGCCCTATTAGTCTCCTACCGCTTTTCGTCAAATTTTCGAGCATTAATCAATGCTGAAGTGGTTAAGCTTCTTACGTCTCACGACCTACTCTCTGACAAACAATATGGCCTCCGTTTTGCCTGATCTACCGCTGATGTGCTAATGGCCATCACTGAATATGTATATCAAGCGCTTAATAATAACAGTGAAGCTCAAGCTCTGGCTATAAATATCTCAAAGGCGTCTGACAGAGTTTGACATACTGGTCTTCTATGTAAGTTCCAGGGCTACAGTATTACTGGACGTGTGTTTGATTTAATTCAACCGCTTCTACCAAATCGTGAAATGAAGGTCGTCCTGAACGGGCTCGCTTCCAGATCCTTCCATCGAACACGGGTATCCTCCCCCAAGATTCTATCTCAGGATAGAGCCTCCGGGGGACACCTGCGTTCCAACGCTGTTTCTGATCTTCATCAATGATTTCCCTAATATTATCAGTTCCCAAGTGGGATTTATGCAGATGAAACTACCATTTACTCCTGTCTCAATAGCAAACCCATCAGATCTGACAAAGGTAACCTGATCTCTGCTTTTGAAAAGGATTTCCAATCAGTGGTTAACTGGGGCAGGAAATACCTTGTAAATGTTAATGCTTTCAAAACGAAACTGCTCTCATTTAACCACCGTAGAGAAAATTTCCTAACACGATGGCCGATGCTAGACCCATGGAGAGCACCACACTGCGTCTTCTTGGCCTCTGTTTTTCAACAGACTTGAGGTAGAACGACTACACTGAATCAATAGCTGCATCTACTGCTAGGAAAGTTGGGTCAATGTGTTCTGCCAAAAGTTTTTTTTTTCTCGTCAGAATCCATCTTGGACTTTTACAAATCTATCATTCATCCGTGCACTCAATACTGATGCCATATATGGTCATATGCTCTTGCTACCCATCTCGAGGCTCTTGACAAAATCCAAAGAAGGATCTGTAATTGAATCTATCCTGACAAGGCATCTCGACTTCAATCACTTTCTCACCGACATGACATGTCTTCCCACTGTCTTTTTTAAAAATGTTATCATGACTATTGCTCTAACGAGCTTTTATCCTGTTACCCGCACCGAGTTTAAGCGTGCTTCTAGATTGGCATATAGATCTCATCTTTTTACTGTTCAATTAGGTAAATGTAACCACCATTTCTACTCCTACAGTTTCTTTTCAGGCACTTCCCACCTGTGTAACTCCCTTCCGCTTCGTTGCTTCTCTGATAACTACAATCTTCAAAAATTTAAATGCAATGTCAATTGCCATCTTCTATTTTCTTCAGCTTTTATCCTTTTCTCGGTCTCCACCTATACCCACTCTTTTCTGTCACATTCACTCTCTGTAACCCCTGCGTACTAGTGGCACTCACGCCATGCTCCACATTTTAACATTCTCGATTCTCTCCAGATGTATCGGGAGCATGATAACAGAAAATGGCATAGAAAGTTAAAAAGAATGCCGTTCTCATGGCACTAGCCGACAAATAGAGTGGCCCTGAGATAACCAGCTTCTTCAAATAGACGAGATCTAACGTGTTTAAGCTCGGGAAGCTGGAGACGTCTGACCGGACCATGTTACCCGTGACCAAGAGAAAGAAAAACTTAAGCCGTTCGACGTCGTAGCGTCGGTCGAGTTCGTCCGGCAGTTCCAGGTCGTCATCAAACACAACCTAAGGAAATTGGACACCGAACATCTGAAGTTATGTTTCTAGTTGTGTTTCTCATCTTAATGACAAGAATTTTAACCAGTAAGAACGATACGTGCCTCTGTGTGGATCCCAGGGAGGCAGTTATGGTGGTGCACACGAAGTTCACATCATCTGTGATACACACACGCGCGCACACGTCTATCTATCTATCTATCTATCTATATATATATATATATATATATATATATATATATATATATATAGTAGTAGTAGTAGTAGTAGTAGTAGTAATAATAATAATGTTATAAGTGTAAGAAATTATACTCGTCAGGAAAACCTTCGGTGTCTTGATTTGCAAATAATCAAACCAATACCAAAGGGGGAAAAAGTATAAAAAAAAGAAAGAACCAAGAACATGTACGTTAGCCGAAAATAAGTGTCTAGCATGCAAATCCAAAGTCCAAAGAAAAAAAAGCCGATACGAGTAAGAAATAACTAAATAGAGTGCTCAATACGGTAAGTAGAGCATACCTAGTTAAACCTAGAGAGCCAGACAAACCTACGAAGGTTTCATCTAAGCGGATCGTCAGGGAAGGCTGGCTGAAAAGGTAACAAAAGAACGGAATATTTATAGTCAATAAACAAAAAACATAACCACATGACCAAAATAGAACAAACAAACAACGGGGCATGGGAGGGGAAGGGAGAAGCATTTATTCAAATAGAGAGAAAAAAAAAAGGGTTTGTTTGTTGTTGTTTTATTTTGGTCACGTGGATATGTTTTTTGTTTATTGACTATAAGTATTCCGTTCTTTTTTACCTTTTCAGCCAGCTTTCCCTGTCGATCTGCTTAGGTGAAACCTTCATAGGTTTGTCTGGCTCTCTAGGATTAACTATATATATATATATATATCTATATCAATTCATCCTAAGCAAGGTGATAATGTCCCTAAGAAGCAAAAGGATACTAAGAGTGAAAGAAAATGAAACAAACCGGAAACACAATCCTAAACATGAAATAATGGATAAACCTCTACTCCTGTTAAAAAAAAAAAACTTTTGACAGTTTCAGTTATTATTAAGAACTGGGTGTTGTCAGTGTGATAGACAGGATTATATTTTGTTCGTGACAACATCGCATTCTTTGGGAAGCGCTAGGATTCAAATTAATCCAAAGTGATGTCATGCAGTAAAATGATTACACGAAGTACGGCCGTACCAGAAAAATACATGAAATATTTATACGTATTATTATTATTATTATTATTATTATTATTATTATTTCCAGTGTAGATTAAATTTCGATATCAATAACCAGAAAGTGATATTAAGTTCTTACATTGGCCACACATGTATTACACTTGTTCGGTGGTTATCCTGTCACTTGTGGAAACGCAGTGTGTCGATTATCACACCACAATCAACCGAAATACAATTAACATAAGATAAATATTGGTAGAGAATACACAAATACTATACATCATTCGCCGTAACGAAAGACTCAAGATTTTAGAAGCTATTGTTATAATAAAATAATATGTATTAAATATCTTTTACTACTGAAGATTTTATCATAAAATGTGTATAAATTTATAAAAAATAACTGGCAAAAAATATAAAAATAATATAATATTTATAAAAATAACTGTTTTGAGGGTATTTAATGGCGAATATTGTGTGTTGAGCGAACTCACTAATATTAATTAGAACTTACATTAATTAGAAGGAATGTTCAACCGGACTAGAGCCCGAGACGCCTGCTAAGCTCATAAGGTATGCTTTCCTGATAGAAATATACAGTCGTTTATATATATATATCTATACTCGCATGCATGTATATGCATTTACTAATCAGTAGACAAATATGAACAAGTATAGTCAAATAGCTAATCAGATAGATTGATACATAGATAGATAATGAACAGGCTGTGATAGATAGATAGATAGATAGATAGATAGATAGATAGATAGATAGATAGATAGATAGATAGATAGATGTAAACAGACTGAGCTAAGTATGAATATAGATAATAAACATAGATAGATAGATAGATAGATAGATAGATAGATAGATAGATAGATAGATAGATAGATACGTACATACATACATAATGAACAGGCTGTGATAGATAGATAGATAGATAGATAGATAGATAGATAGATAGATAGATAGATGTAAACAAACTGAGCTAGATCTGAATATAGATAATGAACAGAGATAGATCATGAAAACGCTGAGATAGATACATACATACATACATACATACATACATACATAATGAACAGGCTGTGATAGATAGATAGATAGATAGATAGATAGATAGATAGATAGATAGATAGATAGATAGATAGATGTAAACAGACTGAGCTAGATATAAACATAGACCGGTAGATAATGAACATAGATAGAGAAATAGACAGACAGACTGGCAGGTAGACAGACAGGTGCGTGCGTGCGTGCGTGCGTGCGTGCGTGCGTGCGTGCGTGCGTGCGTGCGTGAGTGACATGCAGGCAGGCGTGTATTTCGAGGTTTATGTCAATATAAACATATGATCGAAATGTGTCCATGAGATTTATCCATTAAGAAAATATCTGTGCATTCTACACGCTCAAGAGAAAATCTGGTCTCAGCGCATTGCTGAGAATTAGTTCCCCCGCTTCGATAACAGCAGACCTGGTAGTGACTACAACAGCTACAACTGCTAGTACTACGTCTGCTGAAAGTGCAAAGACTCACCAGCACATTTACGAATGCTTCGACTAATTCCATAATAGTCAGCTTTTAGTTACCCAAATTTTAATTACCCAAATTGTATTCGAAAAATACGCCATTTATTTATTATTTAATGAGACCCAATAGCCTGCATCCTACCCTACCCCCCTCTGTTATATTTTTCTGTCTGTTGCGCTCCATTTTTTTCTCTTCGTTTTATCCTCTCAACTAAATAATGAACTTATATTTGAAACAAAGATGGAACTTGAACAGCAAGAAACCAGTTGAATTAGTTGAATTGTGCATCTTTTCATGGCGCCTACGATAATTCTATGATATTATGCAGACACACACACACACTGGGAAAAGCAACAGCGAAATAATTCATGCATCTATAAAAAATCGCTTAACAGAGTTATCAGAAAATGAGTTAATGGCATACGATTATGCTCAGTGTTATTCGCTCCTACTCACTCTGTTAACCTATTTGTCTCTCTCTCTCTCACTCCCTCTAATATATATATATATATATATTATTTTATTACCTATACTCGGGCAGTGTGAAAAAAATCCAGATAATACAATTTGTAAATAAAAAATATTAAACATTAAATATTAAACATATATATATATATATATATATATATATATATATATATATATATATATATATAACAAAAGAGGATATTCGCAGGAGCGTCTTTTAATTTTTTTTTAATTTCATGTAACTACACAACTTTTCGCTTTTGTTTATCATCACTTGTCTTGATAAATTCAAATGACGAAACGCGTCGGCAAAGATTAAGTACTATTTTCCTATTGTCTATTTTATTCAAATTGTCTTATCTACAGATATATTCTGAGAACTTTATAACATACACACACACACATATATATATATACATGAATATGTTGTCAAGCTGAATTTGTTCCTATTTATATCTATCTATATAAATATATATATAAATATATATACATATAGATATAAAATTATATTTCTAAACATGTAATGAATTTTTATTTATAAATTCAGCATACTTTTATCATATCTATTAAAAATAACGTTTAAATGATATATATATATATATATATATATATATATATATATATCGTAAGTGGATATTTCCACATATTATTAAAAAGAAATAATTTTTTTCTTGTTTTTCGATGTTAAATATTCTCAATATTAGACATTCTCTTTTTGTGTGTTAGAGACCTAAATGTCTTCCTTGAACAGTCAGTGAAAAAGTTCTGCGTGAAGGGTAATAAAACAATTAAGACTGGTCCGTGAAAGGATTAGGAAGATCTCTATATTCTTATCTTTTAATGACCCCTCTGTGTTTTTAGATCTATTTCCATTTTTTGTGTTTTTGTCTGCATGCGTACGCATACGTATATTCCCTCTCCATACATACCTACTGACTCACATCATATTATAAGGAATTACTATACACATATGTACACATATACATACACACACATACATACAAACACACACACACACTTCCTATGTTGTGTAGGATTCGCGTGTGTGCCCATGGGCAGTTTTGTTCTTGTTAACATGTGTATATATATATATATATATATATATATATATATATATATATATATATATATATATACCTGTATGCGCGTGTACATGCGCACTCCCTCTATATACATAGATACTGTCTTATTTAAGGAATTAGGATACACACATACACAAACATATACACACATATATGCATACATACACGCATACACACACAAACACACACACATACACACACTTCCCATGTAGTCTAGGGTTTGCGAGCGCGCCTGTGAGTTATCTATTGTTTTTGCCAATATGTGTATACATATTCGTGCTCTACATTGTTTTGTTTTTGGCGCCATTTATATTTTGATGTTGTGTTGCTTTTGCATTTTTATGTTTTAAATTAAGTTTAATGATTATTAAATCTTTCTTTAAAGTTTGTTTCTGTAGCTCTTATGTAAGTTTTTTTTTCTTTTGCGTTCATGTTGTTTGTTACGGTGTCTTTATATATTATGTTGTTGGTTAGGCATGTGTTAAGCGAGCAATTGTTTTTATTTCGACTACTGCATTTGTGGTTGTCGTTTTGGCGATTTATGTTATTGTGGTTATCTTTGTTTTCGTTGCGAATTATTTGGTTATTATTTTCTCCATGTTATTCATGCAGCTGTAACTGATTTTTACTGCATTTTTGTTGATGATTTTTGATAGTTTGTTATATTTGGGGAATTTTTTTTCAATTATTTTGAAGAATATTTTCCCTATTTTTGCTATTATTGTCTTTATTCTAGGGTGGGTTGAACCAGATTATGTTTATTTTTCTATTGCTTGGTTGGTTTGTTTTCGTTTGATATTCTAATTTCTTAATGCTGTTCCATATGCTTTTTGTTTTGGTTGAATATTTTTATGTTGCTGGAATTTGTTGATATTCTTTTGTTTATGAATATGGGTGGTTAGGAGGGTGGTTGAAGTTTTTGTTAATATATGGGGTGTTGTTTGTTTTTATGTATGGTCTGTATGTGTTGTTATTTACATTGAATATCTAAGAAATTTACTATTTTAAGTCAGATTTTATGTCTATTTTAAATTCTAATGTGTTGAAGGTTTCTATAATGTGTTTTCTTATTTTTTTTTCTGTAGTTCTGACGTTGCAATTTCTTACGATTATTAGGCCGTCGTCCATGTATAAACCTATGTCTTTTTTTAATGATGTGGGTTAATTTATTGATGGTGTTCATGCCTATGTGTTCGCAATTTGCGTCGTCATAGTTACCCATTGTTTCGTCAAAGGTACGCCGTTATAGCTATTTTTGCTATTATTAGTATTGCGTTTTTCATATTTTGCTATCGTAGTATAGTATTGATTTTCTGCAATGTTTGATGTTTAGATCGTCGTTTGGGACGTTTATATACAGTTTAGCCAGGTTCATTGCATTGTTTAGTTTGTTTTTATTGATGGAGGAGTAGAAGTCTTTTATATCTAGTTCTATGAAAAAACAGTTTTTTTTTTGTTTTTTTTTTGGTGATGTTGTTAAACCAATTTATTTTTTCTTTTATATTTTTCTATTGGTTTATGTTTAGTATGCTCCTTAACACTGTGCATGTTTTCTACAATTTGTTTGCTTATATTTCCGATGTTGGTTTTTATTGTATATCTAGGGAAGGTTACTGAATAGAATAATCACACGAAGGTTGGTAATGTACGATATTACTTAGGACAAGAACAACACATATAAGATTCGCCAGCGGCGCGTAGAAGTATTCAACTGCTAAAAGTGAATCAAATGAATTCCCCAATGTATCTCCAACTGCAGACCAACATACAGTATTTACTATTGTATTTATGTGAATGGAGACATACCCATTATCGTCTGTACGTATGCTACAACAGTTTTTGTGGAATTTATTAGTCTGCATGTTGATTATTTAAAAAATTGTTTTTGTAGTTTTTTAGTTTAACGAATGGTTCTACTTTAGATAATTGTTTGATTCCGTTGTCTAGTTTTAATTTGGCGTCTATGATTTTTGCTGGTTTTGTAGAATTTGATGATTTCTTTTTCAATTTGTTTTTGTAGTTGTTTTGTTTTTATTTTATAGACAGCTCCGGAGTTGTCAGTTTGTATGCATATTTTTTTATTTGTTTATTATTATTTATTTTTTTTCTGTTGTTTTTTTTATTTGTTTTTTGTTTTACTTGTTTTTAGTTTGATTATTATGTTTATTAGATCGTTTTCAAATGCAGTGAGGTGGGTCTTTTGTGATGGGGCTTTTTATTGACGTAAACCCGAAGTTGTGGTTGTTATTGCTGGTATTGTCGTTATTGACGATGCAGTGCATATATATATATATATATATATATATATATGTGTGTGTGTGTGTGTGTGTGTGTCTGTGTGTGTGTGTGTGTTCATATAAAGCCTGCACTATATGTGCGATATGTTGCAATTTTATTGCCATATATGCATATCTATGAAGAAAATATCTGGAAAAACAAAACAAAAATCCTTAAAATGCGATTATGTTGTTTTAATATGAATGAAATGTCGACGTCTGACGTTTCGGTTTAATAACCTTCTTCAGGACAATATTCATTAAAAATACAATTAACATAATCAGTATAACACGACGAAAACGATGGACATAAAAACAAGTCTTATCCAAAACAGATAAATGAAAATTTTAAATGATCATTCATATTAAAACAACATAATCGCATTTTAAGGATTTTTGTTTTGTTTTTCCAGATATTTTCTTCATTCTGTCGGATTTATATCCATTTATATTTGCTTATCATGCATATCTATATACGTTATACGTTATATATATGCATATGTTCATCATCTATCCCTTCACATCGAGCTAACTGCTTTTATCTCGCTAGCTATCTATAAATGTTCATATATAATTCTGTTCATTTTTAAAACTTTCTTCGGATCTACTGCATTCGCGAGGTCAATACCCTTGAGGGACCTACTCTGAGGTTGACTAATGGCATATGTGAAGCGTTTTGGTTGTATTTCGAAATCCGATTCATCAAGGAGCCTGATCGCAGTGGTAACGAGTTTCGCAGCTATTTGGCTGCCTTCCTTCGACTGAAGCGGCTAGCTGCAAGGGTGAGATTACAGAGGGCGAAGTTCATTTGAAGAGGATCGACATTGAAGTGGGTCGGCAGTGGCAAGTCTCCGGGACTTGTTGGTCTGCCCTACGAATTGTACTTGAGGCTGTCGCACATCTTTGTTCCGATTTTGATAGTGGTTTTCAACTGATTCCGGCCGGGGTCCATCCCCGATCGGATCTCCCAGGGCATGATCACACTGTTGAAAAGGGGCAAGGGTGTTTGGCGGGAATTAGATGATTATAGGCCCATAACTCTACTAAACACAGAGTTAAAGATTTTGGCCAACATCCTGACGGAGCGTTTGCAGTCATTTGTCGCGAGCTTGTTGGGACCCGAGCAGACGTGCCGTGAGCTACCGACATCTGGTCCGCACGATCATAGAGGGTGTAGAGAACGACGAGGAAGCCACATGATCAGTTTACCTCAGTCCAAGGCATTCGATAGGGTCCGCCATCGGTACCTAGCTGCTGTCCTGCTGGTCGCCGGATTCGAAGCCGCCTTCTCCAAGTGGAACAGCCTCCTGTATCGTCCCCTCCCAGTGCTGTGGTACAGGTGAACGGGAAGCAGTTGAGCGCTTTTGCGCTGTCTCAGTCAGGGTTGTTGGCTGTCGTTCTTTATGCTTTGGCGTTGGAGCCCCTCCTTCGCAGGCTAAGAGACTTGGCGTGTAGCCCCGGCCTACGCGGAATCGCTGTCCCTGGATGGCGAACCAGGGTTTCTGCATACGTCGATGACGTGTCTATTTTTGTGCCGTGCCGTAGCGACTTTGAGATACTACAGAAGGCGCTTGAGCGGTACAAGAAGGTAACTGGGGCTAAAATTAACCACGGCAAGTCATCCGGCTTGCAGTTAGGTGCCTGGAAGGGTGGGAGTGCTTCCAGGACCCTTTAGTTGGACAGACGCATTCTTGGAATGGGGTTCGGGCCCGGTCTCCAGCTGTCCAACAGTCAAAAGTCGAAGCGGCGGTTCAGATTTGGCTTCGACAGTTGTTGTCTGTAAAGGCGGGGGCTATACTTCCTCTCCTCTACAAGAACAGAAATAAGGCGCTCGATCGCTTGTTGGCTTCCCTCTTGTGAAGTGGTCGCAAGCATCTGGTCTGTATAGTGACCGTTGCCCAACGTCCGTGTCATGTGGGTGGCTGGGAATGCCGCACTTGTACCACCGGCACGCTTCAAGGTTTGTGTTCCTACAACGTGCGTTGATGGAAGATTCGATTTTGGAAGGGAGTGTTGGCGATGCCTTCCCTAGCATTACTGTCACTCTCTCCGTTTCCAAGGCTGAGCACCATCGTAAGCCTCAGAATCAATCGAAAATCCTGCGAGATTATCGGGCGATCTTAAGGACTCTTCATCGGTGACCTTTCACGGACTCGTGGGCTATTGTTTCGTGATTTAGTGGAAGGGATTGCGACGGACTGCCTTTGTCGGTATCGGAGTTGCGCTCTTTCTGGTCTTGGGCGCCAACAGCGAACTACCTCAGCACCCTAAGTTTTCATTTACCTGGTGCTTGATTCGTAATGTACGACTCATGACTCAATGCCATAGTCTTCAGATGGGGCTCGTATTGCTCCCGATCAGCTTGTATCCATTGATCTCGCGTACATCTGGGACAATGTGTCGCCCCCATTCTCTGGTATTTCCCACGTTGCTAGCCGGGGCAAGAATAGGGAATCTTGCGATATGAGCGTTATTCTCATCAGAATCTGGTTAGATTCTTTGGGCATCAGTTCAAGATGAAGATCAGATCTGATAGAAAGCGTTTGATATCGACAGATTTCAGTGAAGAGTGGCTACTATGGCGAGCCTGGTTCGCGTGAACGGAACTAGCCTTGATTTTCTTTTTTAAGTCTCTTTGCGCACAATTGGACGGTTTCATGTGAACCTTCCCATGGTTGTTAGACTGTTTTATGCTTTCCTAGTTAATGTCTGTTCCCGGCATTCTCGTTTTTGTTATAATCCATGTCGAGTTTCCCAACCTCCTCAGTTTGTTTTTGACCCCGTTTTTTATTTTTTATTTTTTTTATCACAGTCAGAGCTTCGCCATTATTACCTAAAGCTTGATAAACAAATTCAGTGATGGCTGTTGTTAACATATCGACGGTAGACCTGTAGAGACGGGAGCCATATTGTTTATCTGAATGAAGGTCATTTGAAGTAAAATGCTTAATCTATCAAGCGTTGATTAGAGCCTCTAATTAATACTTTGCCAAAAAGAAGTAAGAGCGATAATTCGAGGGGTCAGATTGTTCCCAAGAAGCAGTGGGACATTTATTGTAAAATTTGAGGAGAACATGAGCTAGTTCAGGAGCACGTTTCTTTTGGACAGTTGCAGAGATACGGTCGAGTCCGCAATCTTTGTGGGAATCTAGTTTAGAAATGATAGCAGAAACTATGGACAGAGTTATGTGCATATCACTGAATAGAAACTCTGTTCCAGAGTGGGGAGGGGATGCGTCAGAGATACTCTAGATCAGTGTTTCCCAAACATTTTTCAAACAGCGCCCCCTTTGGGCACAACTTTTTTTGCTAACGTCCTCCACCTACTATCAAATTTAATTTCTAATATTATACTGAATTCATCTTTCATGGCAAGATAACACTTAGATATTAGTACAAAAATAATTATGATTTCTATTATAAATGCCAATGAAAAAACAACTTTTATTTGATAGCTTATCTCAATGTTTTTAATGTGATGGTTGGCTTTGGTGCTTACTGGCTAAGGCTCTTACTCTAGGTTCATTTGATAGCTTATCTCAATGTTTTTAATGTGATGGTTGACTTTGGTGCTTATTGGCTAAGGCTCTTACTCTAGGTTCATTTGATAGCTTATCTCAATGTTTTTAATGTGATGGTTGACTTTGGTGCTTACTGGCTAAGGCTCTTACTCTAGGTTCATTTGATAGCTTATCTCAATGTTTTTAATGTGATGGTTGACTTTGGTGCTTACTGGCTAAGCCTCTTACTCTAGGTTCCATAATGCTTAGAAATAATCTTAGATCTCCTGGTTTTGTAATTTGTAGGCGGTTTCTTTGTTTACCAAGATGTGTGTGTTGAAACCACATTCATCCCTATAGGAAGTTGGAAAAGCAATAAAGAAAACTTCGATAGCTTCCCACTGCTTTATATACTTTTCAGAAATTTCATTTTGTAGCCAATATTGAATCATTTTTGAAAATTTGAAAAAAAATTGTTAAATGTCCACTGTCCCCCAAATGAAATAAAAACTCCCAATGCCCACTTTCAACATAACAGAGTCCACAAGAGGGCGATAGCGCCCACTTTGGAAAAAACTGCTCTAGATGAATCGAGAGTGGAGTTGGAAGAGAATTTACGAACAAAGCATTCTGCTTTGTCTGCAGTAGATAACAACACTTCAAATTGACTGGAGAGAGGAGGCAGTGAGGATTTGATCTTGCACACTCTTGTAGGATCGGTAGTAGTCTCTAGAACCAAACTTGTGAGAGGCTCTACGGTGTCTCATTCTATCAGCGAATAGTGACTTTGCCTCTTTGAGGACAGACTGACATTCATTACGAGCGGTGACAAAGACATCTGTTGCATTCGGACCTGTCGCTCTGGTATAGCCAGAAGCAGTGATTTCTGTGGGCTATAGCGTCTGAAGAGCTAGGAGAGAACCAAGAAGATGTGGTTTCACTTGATATTTCCGTACTGGAATGGAAGCTTCAATGCTGTTTTCATACAGAAAGAGACCTCAGTAGCACATTTGTTAACAGAATGATTAAAATATCAATCTATGGGGACATCGAAAAGGAAATCACGAACTGAGTTCCAATCAGTGCATTGATAAAAGAAAGATGATCTGTTAATAGTTTTTTTTTCCTAACGAGACCGGAATCAGATATCTATAGATACTATCGCGTGATCAGAATTGCCAAGAGGGCAGAGCTGCAGAGACCAACATGATTCTGTGGAGGACGTAAGAAAGAGATCAAGGAGAGAGGCATGTTAGAGTGACTAGGGAAACGCTTAGGAAAGTCTAGTATTTTAATGGGTAGGAGCTGCCCATTTTACAGCCTTCATAGAGTTCAAAAACTTCTACGCGTGCTTATGGGTGGTGAATTATATCCCACCCTACAACCACTTTCCCACAGACGAAACATTACAAGCCTCTTGTTATTCTATTGCTATTTCCATGGATCTTATTCAGGCTAATTACATTCGTTAGTTCCACTAATTCTAACGTTCACGGATAAGACACGCCGAGCTATGCGCATTGTGGCAAACCGCCTTCATTCTCTTCATATTCCATTGGTAAGATGTAAATTCCACACGAACAGTTTCCACGAACCTCTACTTTGTGGAATAGACACCCAAGAGGATGCTTCCCCGATCACTACAATCTTAACCTGTTCAGGTCTAGAGTTAACCATTATCTTCTCTACATTTTCCCATAAGCTGTGTCTCTTATTCTGTAACACTCTACATCAGATGACACTTGGGCCTTCTACAAGGCGAACATTATTATAAAAAAGTTCTCGGTCCGACCAATTTCCTAAATGAAGTGTGACGGGCAAAATATTTTGACACAACTTCGTATATGTTTTCTTTATATATAACAGATGGAGCAAAAGGTTGCTGACATATTGTTATCATCAGCTTGGTAACCGTTCAGCTGGTCCAATAAAAAGCTTGCATTTAATAGTCATTCTCTGCTTGTGTGAGCATCTGTGAGGCACACCTGTTCACTTTGTGATATGCTAATGTTGCCAATATCCCTTCCGATTCATTGAAAACGACATTCCATACGCAGTTCCCTGGTCGTGATCCGTCAGTTCGCTTGGATGAGCTGGTTAATGCGCCTTTCGCTTTGTGGGTTGGCAGGTGTGCAGCGTCAATTGGAACGTTTTTTTGCCGCACAAATCGCTGTTGCCACTGTTACGCCCGAGGTTTCGTTGGGACTACGATAGCCGGGACGCAACGAGAAAATAAAAAAAAATAAGCAAGAGATCCCAAGGTTCGATATAAAAATAAAGAAAAGAACGTTGGGAGGGGAATTCTCCAATTCCGGACGTCGGTAAACGCAGAGAGAAAATGAACAATTCGCAGACACAGAGCAACAGAAGACAACACGAGAATAATACAAAGTTTTTATTTCTAGAATACACGGAGTGTAAGAAAAAGAAAAAGAAAACTAAATAATACAAGGGATGGGGAGATAAGTTACCAATTATTAAACAGATACTAATGCGGCGAAATTCATATGAATACAGAAATAGCAGATTTTAAGATAGGGAAAAACATGCAGAAACTTACATAAGTTTGGAATCGACGTCGATTGACAATTATCGGGGTACAATTTGTTCAAAGAATGTTTATACACTTCTTTGATGGGATTGACAAGGTTGATCTACAATCTCGCGTCGGTCCTTTGGTTTTTGGTGGCATCTAATTCTTCTAATGGCGAATAGCTAAGACGGGTTTTTGGTGACGTCCGACTCCTCTGATAGCCAGCAACTGTGTGTCGTTGTTGTTACCTTAACAAGTCCGAAACGAAAACTGCTATATTTTGAGTCACGTGTTGGCCCCCCAAAAAGGTATGCGTCATTAACGGACCCTGTTAATATCATCCACAGTTATCTGTCAAGCAGCGTTTGTTTTGACCAGCGACTATGGAACTGGTTAACATCATTCACACCTATCTGTCAAACAGCGGACCAGGTAGGAGATGGGGGTAGAAGGGAAGGTTCTTCTCCGAGAACTGGCCCTGACTCATCTGGTTATAAAAACAATATATATATCTCACAATCTGCGTATTTAAGAAATAAAAAAAATTAAGATTCATATGTTTCGTCGCAAATACAAAAGGTACTGAAAATGTACTTATAAAATCTGAGGTGAGGGTACAAATATGGGGTTAACGTAACACCACACACAGTTTCATTTCCGTCAACATTCAGCGAGCTTCCATGAATGTATTTTTTTTTTTTTTTGCTTTTTTTGTTGTTTTTGTTTGTTTGTTTTTTTTGCTTGTTCGATTTGTTTGTTTGGTTGGTTGCAGAAGGAAATTCATTGATACAACTGCACTTCATACAAACTTTCATGTCAGACGTCATTTTGCCAGACTGTCGCTCAGCTGCTATCTGCAACAAGACAAAAATATTATCGTTGTTAGCGGGAAAGTTCCAACGATACCACCAACATCCGCTTCTGATGTCGTGGTTGAGTATACTAAAATAGGAAGTGTATTTTTTTTTAGAGCGATTCTCATATCTGACCGCCGTCAATGTATAATAAAGAAAGCATCTCTGTCGGCGGAGGTCAGAATACGCCAAAAGAATTTCCTACAGAGGGGTAACACTAATCTCCTGAAAATGGACCAAGTTTCCCACGTGGATAATTGAACGTTCGGATATGAACGCGACCAATGTCGACCTTTTTGGCTCTAGTGCAAACCGGACATTTCTATTCATTTATTGTGGGTTTTTTGTTTGTTTGTTTGTTTTGTTTTGTGTTTTTTTTATCCCAGAAGACATTAGCTTATTAATACCCTCCACAGAGTCCGGTATTAATTATAAAAATTATAGAATAAAAACCCGGTATTGATTATAGGATTCTACCTATAAACCATTAATGTCCGTCGTTCTGTTCTCGAGTATTGGACATACGAGTAATGGCTGATGAGACTAGCATGCGTTAAAGTCAACACCTGAGAAAGCGAAATTGTACGTGTGTCGGTTGTAAAACCAATTACACGTACGAAAACTGCTGCTTTCTTACGTCAGTAAGAATCTTTCGCTAACAATGAATCGGCGATGCGAGACAATATGATGACTTTAATTAATAGTCCCGATGATGTGACTAAATTATTTGTATATCAAACAATTTATTGATCCTTTGCATAAATAAATTACCGACAAAGTTCTCGACAGCAATGATCGGCGTAGAACATGTAATATAAAAAAATAATGATAGACGTTTGGCCGGTGTTTTCTTAAATATAAATCTTATGATTTGATGATAATTATCAAGACTTAGCAGGTTGTAATTATATATATATATATATATATATATATAGAAAAAGTTTCAAATTAAAAATTATAATGTTTTATTTTATGAAAGTATTTATTTATTTATATATATATTTGATATTTCAAATTGTCCTCAATTTTTCATCAGAAATAACTGTTTGTTACAAATAAATTAAAATTACTGTTTGTTGGCAAGTAGCGTCCTTCGCGAGACGCGGACGTCACGTGATATGGAACGTCACTGTTCAGATATTCCTAACTTAAATCTAACTGTCATAAATATTTTAAAAAATATTTTTTTACTATATCTAAAGAAATTGCTTAGCTATTGAAATATTTATAAAGATTTAAAACACCTAAGTCCCTATTCAAATTACAGATATATGCCAATTAATAAAGTTCATCTTAACACATAATAATTTTAAATACAACAACAAACACTATTTACAGATTAGTGGCACAGCAATGGGCACAAAAATGGCACCTAGTTATGCTAATATCTTTATGCACATTCTAGAAAAGAAGATACTAGACAATTCGGAATATAAACCATCACATTACTTTAGATATATTGATGACATTTTCTTATTATGGACTCATGGATCAGAAAAATTAAAAACCTTTTTCACTTTCTGCAACAATTTCCACGATACAATTAAATTTACCATGGAGCACTATACACATCCATCCCTTTCTTAGACGTTATGATAAAAAATTAAACAAACATACACTTTCTACCAGTCTATACAACAAACCCACAAACCAACATAAATTCCTGCACTTTAACAGCTGTCATCCCTTTAAATTAAAAAAATCTATTGTATACAGCTCATTTCTTAGAACCAAACGCATATGCTCAGACCATTTAGATTTTCTATACAATATTAATAACTTAACAAAACAATTCCTAAAATGCAAATACCCAATAAAAAATAATAAAAGAAGCACTAAATAAAACTATCCTGATAAATCGTAACACACTTCTCACATACAAGAAAAATAAAACAACAATCGGATTCCCATGGTTTTTAACCACAATCAATATTCCCACACACTTATTCATAATTTAAAAATGATTACAAGAACCTCCAATTAGACAACAAGATCAAAGACATTTTCGATAAACCACCCATAAATGCAATGAAACAATCACCTAACTTATCAGCTATCCTCACCTCTACCAAATATCTAAACAATAGAAACCAAACAGGAAATTACAAATGTAACAAACCTCGTTGCTTAGTTTGCAAACATTTAGTAATAGCTAATACATTTTACGTACCCAACACCAATATCAGGATACAGCCACCTAACCTCACCTGCGATACCCATAACGTAATCTATTATTTATTCTGCAACTTATGTCCTAATAGTGGATATATTGGTGAGTCTGGAAACAATTTTAGATTTCGTTTTAATAACCATAAACAAACAATACGTCAAAACAACCCTTATTCCCCCATAGCTAAACACTACAATCAATCAGGACACACATTAGAAAAACTGCAAATGTTTATTAATAGATTCCGATTTTACTTCCACATTCACACGCAGAAAAAAAGAAACATATTGGATTTTAAAATTAAATACACATAAATTAGGGTTGAATAGGGACTTAGGTGTTTTAAATCTTTATAAATATTTCAATAGCTAAGCAATTTCTTTAGATATAGTAAAAAAATATTTTTAAAATATTTATGACAGTTAGATTTAAGTTAGAATATCTGAACAGTGACGTTCCATATCACGTGACGTCCGCGTCTCGCGAAGGACGCTACTTGCCAACAAACAGTAATTTTAATTTATTTGTAACAAAACAGTTATTTCTGATGAAAAATTGAGGACAATTTGAAATATCAAATATATATATAAATAAATAAATACTTTCATAAAATAAAACATTATAATTTTTAATTTGAAACTTTTTCTATATATACATATTAAGAAAGTATACGTGGCTTCTCATTATGCTATATATATATATATATATATATATATATATATATATAGTGTATTAGGGTAGCAAATCATTATTTAAACATATATTGTTAAATATAACAGACAATGAATGTCTATTATCTTTAATCATATTGGACAATTTTTGTCTTTATTTTCACCTGAAATTGAAGAAAATATATGGAGTTTAGAACGGCTCATGATCAAACATAATAGACATTCATTGCCTGTTATGTTTAACAATATATATATATATATATATATATATATATATATATATATATATATTCAACACTCTTTTTACGATGACTCAACGTTTTCTAAACTATGGCTTTGACAATAATTAGCACAATACAGCCGCCGGAAGATTGCGTTTAAACATGAAGCAGACTGTCGCCACTGGCTGTTACCCTCGGTGTCCACTTTTATATTTGCATCCGTTCTATCCCTGATATTGACCACTTTAATGTCCAAAATAGCATACCTTAAAACTATGTTTTTGTCATATATATATATATATATATATATATATATATATAAAGAAGTAATCATCCAAAGAATTAATCAGTAAAGTTAATGTAATTAATGGCGAAATCACTTCGCTAACAGATCAATAAGATATTAACTTACTAACAACTCTAGCGTTGCGACACCGCACGTTCCGAAATTGTACCGTTAATAAATTGTACACTTTTAAAACAACATCTTTCGGCTTGCAATCCATTTACTTTCGTCTTGGAAATTTACCTGAAATTTACCTGAAATGAAAACAATATCGATGCCTGACGATGAAGGAGCGAACTTCTTCGAAAGTACTTGTAACAAAACATCTAATCCATCTCATAGTTTTAAACATAGAGATCGCGTCATTCAGAGAGTTGTTAGTAAGTTAATATTTTATTGATCTGTTAGCGAAGTGATTTCGCCATTAATTACATTAACTTAACTGATTAATTCTTTGGATGATTACTTTCTTATAATATTATATATACTGCACCAATTAATACACACACACACACACACACACATATATATATATATATATATATATGAAAAGGAGGTTTTCTTTCGCGGTGGCTGGTAGGTTCTCTTATCCGTGGATACTGTTCTATGGCATCACTTATCCGCGGTAATTATCAAAACTCGGCAGGTTTCAATTAGTATTATATATATCTGAAAAGATGTCTTTCTTAATGATGACTCCAAATTTCTTGTATTTGCGGTTTCACTTTCTATAATTTCTGCAATCCGAGATTAACCTTAGAAATAATTTATGTTTTACTTAGTAATTGCCCCAAAGCGCATAAGTAGTGATGGTGGCAATTCCGTGATTCCAAAGAGAATCGGTAGCGCGCGTCCTTTAATGGAATTGGTGATAGAACTCGACTTAATATCGTTTGCTGAGATTGCCAAGATCTACGATAAGAGCGGATAATTCCCGAAAAGTTCAATAAAGTCTTAGAATTAATTGATTTTTTAGGGTTTAAAAGATTAACATTATTTTTTCCTTCTCTGCAACTTGATGATTTTATTTCTCAGCCAAGGATAGGAGTTGTACAGAAAGGGTAGAAAAAGAATTCGCAATTCCAATGTCTTATTTCAAACTCGTATGTTCATGTGTGTGAACATTAAGGGCCAGATGTACATGTAAATGATTCTATGCACAACGCCAAACGTACGAATATATTTAACATACCCGCAGTCAATATGTGGCGGACAGAAAATTAACTTTACTTTTATATTATAGATTAACCTTTGCTATTTCTAAAGATGTAATGGATTATTTTTTTTTTACTTCTTAATCCGACAGAATTTATAAATTGATTTTTACTGGATTAACTGTATTTAAATAGAGGCTTCGTTTATTTATTAAACAGGATAGTTATTTATTTTCGTCAACCGGCCTGAATACTTTATTAAAGAAAATATGCCCTACCTCGCAAGGTGACAACCAGCGTACCCCTTTGCAGGAGAAATCTTTGTTAGATCCAACGTGCTTTAAACCGTCTCAGCCACGAAGTGCGTCAATATGAGGCTCTATTTACACTTTTATTGCGTGTCTATTCACCCCACCCATTTCTTCTTTCCTTTCTTCCTACTTTTCTTTCTTCATTTATTCATTTATTCATTCACTACTCTTTATTTCAGTCTTTCTTCTCTTTTTTCGTTTCTCCTACCTTCATCCCGACATTACTATTTTCTTTTCATTGCCTTCTCCCCTTTCTTTTAACTTCTCTTCACTCGACTCATCATTCTACGGTCGACGTTCTCATCACTGACATGTCATAATGATAATCAGAGAAGAGAGTAAGCGAGTAAACACTTGGTCATATCACTCTTCCATAACATCTTTAACTGCCTATACAATCTCCTCAAAATCTATTACCTATATAGTCAGCCTTGACATAGGCCAAGGCCAATAATATATATATATATATATATATATATATATATGATGAATTATTTACAGGAGACTCTATCGACTTCTTTAGGCCTTAAAGAAGACTCTCTAGACCTCTACGTCTAAAAGAAGATTCTACAGATTTCTTTAGACCTTAAAGAAGTCTCTATTGGCTTCTTTAGGTCTTAAAATAGATTCTATAGACATCCTTACGTCTTAAAGAAGACTCTATAGACTTATTTAGGCATTAAAGAAGACTCTATAGACCTTTTTAGGTCTAAAAGAAGACTCTACAGATTTCTTTAGGCCTTAAAGAAGTCTCTATAGACTTCTTAAGGCCTCAAAGAAGACTCTATAGACCAGTGCTTAAAGAAGACTCTATTAACTTCTTTAGGCCTTAAAGAAGTCTCTATAGACTTCTTAAGGCCTCAAAGAAGACTCTATAGACCAGTGCTTAAAGAAGACTCTATTAACTTCTTTAGGCCTTAAAGAAGACTCTATAGACTTCTTAAGGCCTCAAAGAAGACTCTATAGACCAGTGCTTAAAGAAGACTCTATAGACTTCTTTAGGTCTTAAAGGAGACTCTACAGGCTTCTTTAGGCCTTAAAGAAGACTCTGTAGAGCTCTTTAGGTCTTAAAGAACACTCTATAGACTTATTTAGGCCTTAAAGATGACTATATAGACTTATTTAGGTCTTAAAGATTGTATAGACATCAGCTGACGCCACAGAATTACAAGCGAGGAGCTTTGAAACTACAAAGTTTGAAATTATTGATAGACATCCAACAGCAGCAAACTACTGTAATCAAGATGTTGACTTTCCACACAACTTTAAACAAAAAGTCAGGAAGGAAATTCCCGTAAATGCTATCAAGAGCGATAACAGTGATTTTGAGAAATCTATTTTCCTGTAAAACTGTTAAGAGAAAGATTTTATAAATTTCAACCGACAGTAACGCTAACGGTTCGACTGTTTCTTGTATGATTAATTTCACCACTGTCATCTCCTTCCTTCTCCTTCTCTTTCTTTTCTCTCCCCCTCCCTCCC
The DNA here is from genome assembly GCA_903632075.3 of Acanthosepion pharaonis. Lineage (NCBI taxonomy): Eukaryota > Metazoa > Mollusca > Cephalopoda > Sepiida > Sepiidae > Acanthosepion > Acanthosepion pharaonis. The sequence goes on along the minus strand of CAHIKZ030005169.1, from coordinate 3,348,089 downwards.
TCCCTCTCTTTCTATCTATCTATCTATCTATCTATCTATCTATCTATCTATCTATATATATATATATATATATATATATATTTCTATCTATCTATCTATCTATCTATCTATCTATCTATATCTATATATATATATATATATATATATAGATAGATAGATAGATAGATAGATAGATAGATAGATGTGTGTGCGTGTGTATGCGTATGTGTGTCTGTGTGTGTTCCCCTCTTTCTCTCTTAACCTATCTATCTTCTTCTTTTTTTCTTTTTTTTTTTTGTTAATCATTTCACCCCAAGCAAGGCGATAATGCCACTAAAACGCAAACGTTACTGGGGGTGAAAGAAAATGAGAAGACTTTAGGAAAAAGAACCAGAAACCCAATCCTAAAAAGGAAACAGGACGTGGAAGGAATGTGAATCTATCTATCTATCTATCTATCTATCTATCTATCTATCTATCTATCTATCTCTGTCTCTTTCTTTCTTTCCTAGTCTGTTCATATCTATCTATCTATCTATCTATTGTTAAAATTTGTCTATCTATCTATTGTTAAAATCTATCTATCTATCTACCTATCTATCTATCTAACTGTTCCTGATTATCCATCGATATAGTTCTCCTTCTTTCTTTCTTTCTTTCTTTCTTTCTTTCTTTCTTTCTTTCTTTCTTTCTGCCATTTCCCCAATACTGTTGTTTCTTTTGACTATTTTTCCTCTTAACCTCTTTCTTTCTTCCTTTCTTTCTTTATCCTCCCAATGTGTATTCTCTTCGTCTTTCTTATTTTCCTCCTCTCTCTTTACTCTCTTTCTTCCTCTCCCCCCTCTCTCTCCCCTCTCTCTCTCTCTCTCTCTCTCTCTCTGCCTATCTCTCATCTGTCGCCATTCATGCGCGTAGATGCGTGTGAAGAAGGAAATGCACGTGACATCTTCATCATGAGTGCGACTATCACCTTTACCATTACGACGACGGCGATTATTGATAAACTCAGGTAATGGGTTCTTGGCTCATTCGGTAACGACACCACTCCATTTATTTATTGCTTTTCCTAATACATATTTTTTATAAGTCAGTTTATGTTTCAACCTTTCAATATTAAAATCATACGGATTTCCATTATTTCTAAAAGTAACAAATCAATAAATTACGAAAGAAAAGATCTAGCTTATTGTCATCGTTAGTAAATGACTTTCTTTTTGGATATATATATATATGTAAGAAATGTCGGCGTTCGAGCCCCTATGGAGACTCTCTTTTAGTAAGCATTAATCTAACAGCAAGGAAGTTGTAGCTAAGACAACAATGAGATACACGAATATTTATCTTTTGTTAAAATGGTACGATTTCTGTTTCTGTTCATGTTTAGTTTTTCTTTCTTTGATCTTGTTCCGATATAGGCAATGCCTTGTCCGTATAGACTAGAAGTACGATTAACGCTAGTGATGTAGCCTTGTGCCAGATATTGTTTCAAAATCAATAGATCAATAATTGAACTATTACTTGCCCCACTTTTATTGCTACCACGGCGACTACCATGACAAAGAATACAAGCACTGCAAATAAATTATGATTGACAGAAAAAGACAGTCACTATTTGCGCTGCTAATTCTTCGGTCAGTCAATTCGCGGATAAAGAGGGAAATAGGTGGGTCTCGGATATCTTTTTTTACAAAACTTGGCACTGAGTAGTGAGAAAAGGTTCTAGAAAACAATCATCATCATCATCATCATCATCATCATCATCATTATTATTATTATTATTTGAATAATCGCTAAAACATCGCTATGAACGCCTCCGCACAGATGAGTTTGTGTCTCACTGGGTGGTTTAATATAATTGCTTTGTATCATACTAAGCTAAGCTATGTAGATAAATAAATACATCCCACAATGTGCCATTGGTTAACGAATCACGCAATCACTACTATTCTATAGTCAAATCGATTCTCGTTGAGTGCCCCAAAACTGTGTCCTTGTGCCAGACTAAATTATACTTCGTAAATAACGAGATAATATTTTATGTTAATATTACCATTTGATCAAATATAAAATTCTAACGCTGTCTCACATGACGCGATTGTTATCAAGGCTGTATCGCAGACTACTACTACCCTCATAAAATGAGTTCAATCCTTACTGAGTGCTCAACTTTAATGACCCTATGCCAGACTTAGCTGAGTTTACAGAACATCGAGGCACCAACCATAGTACGATGTTTAGAAATCTTATTAGGCAGATTTTTTTCACTAGTGTGGTGTTAGTTCCACACTGGGGTCCCTACAGTGGCTTTCTGCCAAACTACATCTCTCTGTGTTTACGTTCGATTCTTACTGGGTGCTCCAAACTAATAGCCTTGTGTCAAGAGAGTCAAAGGACATCTGGGCAAATTGCTGCTCGAATTGTTTCATTAAAATGTGGAGCTGGCCTAACAACCTGTAAAATGGAATCAGTGGAACGTGTTCGAATTTGATCTGAAGTAGTTTGTATTCGCTAAAGCACTTAAGAGTTTTCCTATTCTTCATGTCAGTACTTGTTCCCTAGTACCATGTAACACCATACAAGTGGTCACATGGTATTTAGAGAGGAGTTGGACACTGCAAAACGACTCTGTTATCCAGAGAAAGGCCATTAAAAACTCAGTATACTGTCCTGATGACTGACTAGGTCGTAGGATAATTATTTGGATTTGATTTGAGGAATTAATATATATATATATATATATATATATATATATATATATATATATATATATATATATATATATATATGAGAGAGGGGAGGGAGGACGTGCAGTTACTATAATAGTACGTGGGAAATTAGCTTGTCGCACAAATGATTCTCCAGTTTCCCAGCTATGGGTTAAATAGCAGGACAAAGTTAGTGAACAAATATAAAGTCGTAATAAAAAAAACAAAAACAGTTATTTCGATATATGTTTTCATGGAAAATATATCCAAAAATACTTACATAGCAATCTATCTATCTATCTATCTATCTATCTATCTATCTATCTATCTATCTATCTATCTATCTATCAATCTTAGTCTGTCCATTTCTATCTATCTATCTATCTATCTATCTATCTATCTATCTATCTATCTCGTTCTCTCTCCCTCTATATATACATATTAAAAATAAATGTATCAAAATACCTACATAGCAACCTATATATATATATATATATATATATATATGTATGTATGTATGTATATGTATATAGATATAGATATAGATATATACAGATATATATATAATGTACATTTAAATGTATATTGAAACATATAAAATGCCTACATAGCAACCTATATATATATATATATATATATATAGATAGAGAGAGAGAGAGAGAGAGGAGAGAGAGAGGGGGAAAGAATTTACATTAAAATGTATACAAATACCTACATACTAATATAAATATATGTGTGTGTGTGTGTTTGTCATAGTTGCAATGTAGGTATTTTTACACGTTTCCACTGAAAACATATATTGTTATAACTATTTTCTTTTTATTTCGACTTTGTATTTGTTCATTAAATTCATTTTAGTCTCCTACAGGGAGACTTGCAGTACTCCACCCAAGGAGCGAACTCTCTACACTACCGAATCGACTTCCATAACCAATTCGTACCCAAACACAGCAATTTTGAATTTCAGACTCCGTCTCTCCTCATAGCAGACTGCCTCAGTACGATCTTCCCGCCAGCAAATATCTAATGCATTCGTGCATCTTGTATGTAATGAAAGGCTTTGTACTTTTATAAGAAAGAAAGAAAGAAAGAAAGAAAGAAAGAAAAGAAAAGAAAAAAATTGCAGGTGATAATTTGTAAAAATGGTCGATGAAGAGTCTGTGTCCAGTAAGTTAATTACAGAAATCGCTGTATTTGTACTAACTATTTAATCACTAATGTTGGTTAGTATTCAGTACCTTTTTTGTATTAAATAGAAAGTGCAAATAGCACGCATTGATTTTAGCAGATAATAAAATTGACGTTATTAAATACGACTAAATAATGCAGCCTCGTATATAGGAGCGATGACACAGGCGTAGTGAAGCTGTGTGTAAGTGCACATACATTAAGATTAAGTGTATTTTAAAATTAAACGTTCTGTTGCACTGCTGTTTGCCTATCAACATTGACAGGCAAATGGACAATTTTAAGACGTTGTTTTTTTATTATTATTATTCAAAATATTTACTATAAAAAAATTGCAGAGAGGTTCCTAAAAGCTTCTTTTTTATCGTCAGGTAATTTTAGCTAAGTATGCTCACGCTTAACAAGTTTTAGCCTTATTTAACGCTTATTTCTTGTTTAATATAAAACCCTAACGAGAGTTAGAAATGTCAGCTAATTTCTCTAAGTTTAGGAGTGGGTAAACATCAATAAAAGAAATCTGAACCTTGCTTCATGCTTAAAATATGCTTCATTTTTTCACTGATCCACCTGCATACAGATAGAATCTTAATTGACTAGCTACACAAAAATCGAAAGGGGCGTGAGACAAGGATATCTTCACTCCAGATTTATTCGACCTTTATAGCGTGGCTGTCCTAAAGGAGCTGGAGACCCTACCAGGAGTTATTACTGCTGGACGTAACCTTAACAATATAAGGTATGTAAATGACACCACAGAAGGTAGCCACGGAGAGTGAGAAGAAGAGACTAACCATATACTACAAGAAGACAGAATGCATAGTCATCAGTAAAAGGATGAGCCCGAAATGCGATTTGCAGGTCAGGAACACTAGAATCAAGCAGACGCGGAAGTTTAAATATCTGGGAAGGGTTTTGACAGAGGACGGTAAGTGCGACACTGGGATCCGTAGACGTATTGGAATGACCAAAGACGCATTCCAAAAGATAGGCAAAGTATTGTGAGACAGGGGGATACTGAGCTGTTACGTGACGTCCTTCTTTACGGCAGCGAATGTTGAACGTTTCCTCAAAGATGAAGAAGAGACTCGAGGCGACGGAGATGTGGTTCTACAGAATGATGCTAAGGATATCATGCACCGAGCGTGTGAGCAACGATGAGGTCTTAGAGAGGTTAAAAACAAGGAGGAGGCTTATACTTAACATCAGGAAGAGGCAGCTGACGTTTCTGGGACACATAATGAGGAAGGAGGGCCTGGAGAATCTGATACTCACGGGTCGAATAGAGGGAAAGAGAGACAAGAGAAAACAACGCGTGACATACCTGTCGGACATAAGCATGTGGATGGCAGAATATGGTCTGCGGAAGAAAGCAAGAAGGAACTTGTTGAGAACTGCAGGGAATAGAGTGAGGTGGAGAGACATGATCGCCCACTTCCTGAAAGGACATGTCACATAAAAAGAAAGGAAGATAACACTACAGGGTCTCCTAGAGAGGGCAGTAAAAGAAAACCAGTAAAGAGGATACGCCCTCAACCGCAAGAAGATAGAAAGTATGGTCAGCATCAAGAGACAATGCCTAAAATGCTAGTTACAAATTGGAGATTTCAACATCAAGCAAGTACAAAGGTATAAATATCTGGGAGGATGGAAAATACGATACCGAAATATGAACATACGCTGGACTAGCGAAAGATACCTTCCAAAAGGTCAGCCGGATACGGAATAAGAGGAAAAATTACGTTAGAAACAAAAGAAGGATTTCTAGATTTCCATCCTCTTATATGATAATAAATGCTGGACAATATCTTCACTGATGAAGAGAAAAGTAGAAGCATCAGAAATGTAGTTTTACAGAAGGATACTGAGAAATTCATAGACGTAGCGAGTAAGAAAAGAAAATGGTAACAAAAAGAAGAAATTTTGGGGGACATAATGATGAAAGATGGTTTGGAAAATTTAAACCTAACTAGGGAAGGTAGTGGTTCACCTGACGAGCTTATGTGAATTGATGATTGAAAAGGAATGGGAGCCTTAGCAAAGCGTGGAAACTGTTAAGGAGCACAAGTTATAGGAAGGTGTGGAGTGCCAAGATCGCGAAGTAGCACGCCGAAGAAGAAAAAGATCTGAGCTTTGTCATGCGTATAAGGATCATACTAAGCAATAACAAAAAATGCAAAAAAAAAAAAGAAAAACAGAATTTTTTTTTTATCAGTTTAAACCGAATTTTGTAATAATAATAATAATAATAATAATAATAATGAAGGGATTCCTCGAAGTCCATGCCTCAAGGAGATACAGAAAATTGTTCTGACAAGTACAGCCCACACCTTACGAAGGGCTTTATCTATGTAATCATTTTTATTTATTTTTTTTTTTTTGTCAGTGGAAAGTGTCATGACGCTATTTCTAACCTTAGGTACCACTTGTAGACATTTTTGCGGACCCGGAAAGAAAATGTGTAAACGCCAGAAATCAAAGAAAATAAAATAATAATAATAATAATAATAATAATAATAATTGTGTTAACCCAAAATGCAGATTCTATGATAAATATTCAGAAACGATTGACCATCTTGTATCAGGCTGAACAGTATTAGCACCCACGGGATATAAAAATCGGTATAAAAACAAAATAAACTATCAAAATACAAGGATTTTGAAGTTGAATTCATAGAGAAAAACCTTGGGCATGAGGACATGTGCCAAATTTTATAATATATAAATATATATATATATATATATATATTGTTCTCATCTTTGTCGACAAATTTATCACAAAGTTTCAGCCGTTGTACGCTCCGGCCTTCTTCAGGTGGATGGAATGTCGAACTGAACTCTTTATTTCGCTCACTGGGGTAGACTGTTCTAGTTCCACGTGCCATGTTTGATGGATGTCAGTTATCAGTTATCTCCTGCTAATTTCCCTTTATGAAGGTTCTCCACTGCCTTAACCGGGTATTGAAACTCACAATTTGGGTCCTGTCACTGGTTCTAAAAGGTAATTTACCAACGCCTTTATTTACTGTTTTTAATGTAACTATATGTGCCCCTTGAGGCACATGGAACTAGAAATTGTCAGTTTATACACCCCAGTGAGCGTAATATATATATAATATATATTATAATAAAACAATTCAGTTCAAAATTCGAACCAAACGCACACACATGAAGAAGGTTCATAAAAAAGGAGCGTTTCTCTGACAACGGCCGAATCGTTTTGATAAATATGGCGACAAAGATTAGAAGGTCGTACAATAGTCCGAATAATGTAAATAATGTACATAATACACGTTTTACGGCATCTCAGAAATATATATATATATATATATATATATATATATATATATATATATATATATATATATATATATCAATTAACGATAAATTAATTGATGTAAAATATGTTTTTATATAAACATGGTTAGAACTGTGTAGCGGAAAAAAAAAGTTTCATATTTAAATCAATTAATTTATAATTTGATGGATGTCAGTATGCTCTGAAGGTTCTCCAAATTTACATTGTAAATTTACCCTAGCACTATTTTGTAAAAATAAAAATATCTATAAGAACACCGGATTATATATCTTACTGTTCTTTTCTTTCTTATTTATATATATATATATATATATATATATATATATATATATATATATAAAATAAAAATAATCATTAAATAAAATATATTTCACTCACAGGAAACAGAACATTTTATCTTACTGAAGTATATATGATATATTTATATATATATAATAAAATAATCATTAAATAAAATATATTTCACCACAGGAAACAGTATATATATATATATATATATATATATATATATATATATATATATATATATATATAGTATATAAGCTCATGATTTGTACTGTTGGTTTCATTACATTAACTATTGTGCATGGCGTCTCATTGAAATATTTAAAACTTTCAACATTCTAAAGAATACCAGGATGGAGACAACGAAATCTTGCCTACTACGCAAAAACCTGCTTCTTGAAAATGACAGAAATGCTCAAAAGTAATTGAACAAGTCAAATGCACAAACATGAGCTTCGGGCAGTTTACACACAATTTTGATTCCAGTATACAATACCTTTCTTTGAATATTGAAAAAACACTATATATATATATATATATATATATATATATATATATATATATATATATTTGATCAAATTTGTTTAGATGAATACTTTATATATATATATATATATATATATATATATATATATATGGCATGGAGTTTGCAAGTATATGCCTAAAATATTGATTATTCTGGACGATTCTTAATCGAAGCAAACGTGGCCTGCTCCAAATTAAAATGATTACAATTTACATAACTAATGGTTTTTAAAATGGTATACATGATTGTATTTTTCTTGGTGTTTTGTTCCTTATATGAGAGTATTATAAAAACAATTGAAAAAATATATAATCAATTGTCCTTACCATGACTTAAAATGCCGTTTTCAAATTAAAAATTGTATCATTTAATAATATTTAAAAATATATCCAGGAAAAAATCAGTTAGATTTGTATATAAGAAATAGGTTAATGGAAATATGATGATTTGACAGAAAATAAAAAATGAATGAACTGAAAATATGTTAAGAAAAATAAAACATTTATATTCAATGAAAATAGTGAATATTTAATTGAAAATATACTATTTAGGTGTTAACTGTCCAGATTATTTATGTATTTGTAACTGATGATGTCATACATAGTGTTTTGAGATAATTTTACGAAAAATCTAATGCTTGTTAAAAAAGAAAAGAAAAAAGTTGTTTTCATATTTCTGAGGCCGCTAAATGCCTGCTTGATTACTCACATTCCGACTTTTTTTCACAAATTTAAATAACCACTGGACATTAATTAGTTTCTTCTTTAAAAGAAAAAAGTGGAGAGATTAATAATTTTGTGTCTGATTTAACCGGCACCCTGAGCCATGTGTATGAAGAAGATGTCGAAAAATCAGATCAATAAGTCTGTAACCTGACACCATTGTTGGCTCAAGGTTTCACTGCATAAATTTCCAATCTATGTGATCAATAGAGAAGCGTTGAATTTAGTGCATTTACCACGAAGGAAATGAGATTATGTTAAAAAATAAATATATGAAAAAGGAATGCTCTTTTTTTAAGCTACAGACTTACTGATTTGCCTATGTATGTTTAGGTAATTATGATTCACAAGGGTTGTATTTCTCAGATAGCTAGATATTTTTTTTCCGAAGACTTGCTTTTGGATGAGAGATGTCTTTTGTAGACCCGACGTGAAAATAAACTGACTCTCCTCGATTCGGAAAAGGGACAACGTCTTTTTCAGATGAGCCATGATAATATTTCTCTGTCTTTCGTCGTCGTCGTGTAATCGACAGGAACGCCTTGTATGGTGTCTAATACTACTATTACTACTACTACCCATTTCTGTTATCTCTTATTAATACTACTCTTTCTGACCACACACAACTCACGTGACCAGTGTGTCGGAAGAACGCGGTATATTTAATCTTACGAGTGACATTCAAGAACAGCGATTTGGTACGAAATTACTTTTTAGGTTAGGTTGATTTTACATGTTTTTTTTTTTGTTTTTTTTTTTGTTTTTGTTTTTTACTATTGTTCACCCAAGCGCCATTCAAGGTAGAGAGTTATTGTGTGGTCTTTTATTAGCGTAGGAAAGGACAAGTGTTAGGAGTATAGAGCTGAAGCAGACTTTAGAAGGGACCGGAAATCCAATCCTAAACAGGGAACAAGGGATAAATATCTCAGCTGTTGTTGGGTTATTTAATATTGAATTTTGTATGGGGTAACAGTTTAGGATCGAATCCATTATTCAAAAGTAATGATCGACCAGATTAGCTTCGCTACATATTACCCCAATATAGAAATACCTTTGGTACGACATAAGGCCAAACACACGCACACGGACACACATTCACAGACAGAGCAACTGGTGCAAAGCGATGATTTCGTAGAATTGAAAACTATTATTACTTTTATAATGAGTGTGATCCGCACTGAGTATTCTCAACTGAGATATTTTACTGATAAAGCGTCAGATAGAATCATAATGCTTTCAATGAATTACTGTCTTCTCGTCGTGGCCACTTGTAACGTTAGTAATGTCAGACAGAAATATGAGACTGAATTTTTCATACTTAAAATAATAGTTTATACACTTCTGGACTCTGTCTAATTAACATCAGTCACGGAGGTTATGTAGTTTTTCAGTGATTTCTTTCACGCTTTCGATCCTCTTGTTAAGAAGTGTAGGATTTCGTTTCTTCCATCGTAGGTCGGGGGTTTATACAACTTCTTGCATTCCGGTTGTGTTATGTGTGTATACCCTCCAGCTGGGTTCAGTTCCTTTCTTCATTATTTATGTTTGCTATATTCTTCTTCAAATTAGATCTCTTTCTGTTTCACTCTACATCAAAACTTGTCGGCCGGATATGAACGCCATGAAAGCAAAACTAAAAATAAAAATGTCACTATCAGCGCAGGGGCTCCCAGCTTCATATCCGGCTCACATAACAAATCCCCTGCCCACTAAACACACACACACACCTATATATATATATATATATATATATATATATATATATATATATATATATATATATATATATATACAATTTAAAAGATGCCAATCACGGACATTATCCCTAAAGCAAAAGCATAACGAACAAACTCTGAGTCATGTATCCAAACCATCTACTTTTAAGGACACCGCTCACAACACTGAAGTCAGTCAGTCGGCAAGCAGGCTGTCACTGTCACCAACAATGACTTCGGTCAACCGATCCAACTCAAGAATCAACTCCAGGCTTTACCAGCTCTCCTCATTATCCAGATTGCGTCCCTCGCCCACAAAAAGACATTCCGCCTTCATCCTCTATATTGGCAATACAAATAATTCTTTTCTTTCCGCCTCACCGGCGGTACTTTGTTGTTTCGTTTGTTCTCTCGTGTAACGTTTATTACATGTTTGTGTCATTGGATATCCGATTCTGCACTTGGTGGCTTTTAAGTTAAGCCTCAGGTCTCCTAGTTGTTTTGACTTTCTCAGGTGACACTGAGTGCAAAACTTACTTTAGTATCTCTTAGTGTACACCCAGCACATATTAGGATTATCACAGATCAACTTTTCTTAGATCAAGATTCCTGAGGGACATTAAATTCCACTCAGGCTTCTTTAATTTTGTGGTATGCATCCTATAGTACACTCTGATTAATGGAAAACATATCTGGAATTTATATATATATATATATACATATATGTGTGTGTGTGTGTGTGAGGTACGCGTGTGTGTGTGTGTGTGTGTGTGTGTGTGCTCAGCCAATAAAACAAGCTTACCAGAACATGTTGATTTATATGTTACGTTTTCCAGCAACCTGTTTGAACATCATCACTACATTAGGTTTACCTAAGATGGAGAAAAATTAATAAAGTAATTAATTTATCACCTGGGACATTAAATCAAGTAAATACTGACTGCACGTTAACTGTACAATCAACTCTCTCTCTCTCTCTCTCTCTCTATATATATATATATATACAAGTATATAATTGGTGTATACGGAATGAATTCCAATAACCAACAATTACTAGCTTTTGGAACAACGTTTTCCCCTAGTGAAAGATCGTTAACTAATTTGAAACTTTTAAAACCGTTTGTTTTGCATTCAACATCATCACTTGATAGGACACCGGGAGTGTTGAAACAAAATGGCTATTTTTGTAGTGATTTTATAACATGTTTATGTTATAAGTTTTCTAAATGAATAATTATATATATATATATATATATATATATATATTATAATAATATTTTTTGTTTAAAAATATGATTCCTTCGCTACATAAGAGTTCTCATGTTTCAAAAACGAGAGCCGAAATCATCCAAATAATTATTCAAATTAAGTTGGATTGTGGTGTTAAGTCCCGTTTCATCTTCAAGCGAAATTTTAGGAATAAGCTATCTCTCAGTTTACGCGTATTTTTGGCCACTGTCCGTTACATAATTCGTTATTGTGGGAGTGGCTAGACTATTTTCCTTCGTTAAGTGGTCAGAGAGTTAATTCTTATCAATAGATTCATCATCTTCTGAGAGGTTTTGCTAAGGTTGGGTTGGGTATCTATTTCAAGGCTAATGTTTGCGGTCATCCTTTAGTTAGTTCCCAGTGAGGGATATTTTTATGGCGCGCCTACAATCGTTATATGTATGGGGAATTGTAAGCATAAAGGGCATGGGTCATCCCAGGTTTTACAGGTTCTTGTTTTAACATCATTAAATTTCTAAATAATGAAAAATTATTAAACCATAGGCAGGAGTTAAAGGTTTTTTGCAGACATCAACAAAACTTCGCATTAAATAATTAGCATTAAAAAAAAAATCCCATAGCTAAATAAAATTTAAAAAACTTAGCCAAATCATTAAATAGGAAAAACCCTTTTTGTAGTCGTCAAAAAAAAAAAAAAAAATTGAAATTCAGTGCAATACGATCTGTATATAAAACACCCACTTGAATAAACAAATAAATAAATAGATTATCAGATGGACAATAATAAAAGACAATTCCCCAGACACATAACGATTGTAGGCGCGCCTAAAAATACGCGTAAACTGAGAGATAGCTTATTCCTAAAATTTCGCTTGAAGATGAAATGAGACTAAACACCACAATCCAACTTAATTTGAATAATTATTTGGATGATTTCGGCTCTCGTTTTTGAAACATGAGAACTCTTATGTAGCGAAGGAATCATATTTTTAAACAAAAAATATTATTATAATATAAGCTCTACTTTTTATGGAGCACTGTCTTCTTAAAAATAAAAACAAAAATACTAAGGAACCCCGGATTATGCACCCAACGTGTTCTTTTTTCTATTTTTTCCTACGCATTATATATATATATATATATATATATATATATATATATATTAAGAAAACAAAAATACCTAAACATGGTATAGTCTATTTCAAGCAGTTCTGTACGCGGCTATCATCAGCCCCTCTTTTATAATAAATACATCGATCCCTCTGTGGATCAGTTTTAATAATTAATCTTAAATGGATCCACCCGGATTATATAACAATGGGTGGATAAGGACAAATTGAGTATAATTCTACTGTCTGTAGCATTTAATTTTTAAAACAAGGCTCAAAACATGGTAAAGCTCTTAATGAAAATCGAACTTAAGTGGCTTACTAATGTTAGCTTAGTTTCGCGCAAAGCCACAAGTGTATGCCACCTAGTGAGAATCAATCAATATGCGTAACCGTTACGAGCACTGAAAATGGAATCGGTGAACCGAATTCAAATTCCGGCCTAGTTACTTTCATTCAAATGCTCTTGAGAAAGGAATGTATCCATCTCTTCACATCCTACCACCCATGGGTAAAATAGTAGGGTAGTTGGGTCTTTCTTGCAGTCAGTTTAGATCTGTTCTGAATTCAAAACCACCAAGAAAGCAATGGGAAACCACTACATATTCTTTCTTCAAAATTCGGTTGAAATTTATAAAATCTTTCTCTTAAAATTTTTTTCTCAGGAAAATGAGTTTCTCTAATCCAGTAACTGTTATCGCTCTTTCCTGTACTGATAGAGGTTTCCTTGCTAATCTTTTGTTTGGAGTAGTGGGAAACGTTAACATCTTCATTAATTTCATTACGAGTTACATGTTACTGCTCTTAATGTCCTCAAGTGAAGTGGTTTATGTTATTTGGTACAGTTTTTTGTTTGCTATTTTGTAGCTTCAGTCGACGAGATTCGAAGAAGGGTAGTCTTCTCTAAGACTTACTGGGTTCATTCACTCAAAGCCATTTTTAATCATTCATCTGAGAAAGTGATTGGATACAGTTAACCGTTTTAGATATTTCTGAATATCGGGTTGGGCGACATGCCTGTTATCCATAACAAAGTTTCGAACTTACGAGGCCATTTAAGAACATGGCTTGAGTTTGTTGTTTTCTAAATGTCTAGGTAATGTTTTAACAGAAGACGCAAAATGTGAAGCCGTAATACATGTGCCGATCGGTAGGATAAAGCTAACCTGTCTCACGACTGTCTAAATACAGCTCACGTTCCCTCTCAGACTTCTCTGATTCGAGCCTTAGGGCTTAAACGCTTACCACTGCTACGCGACCGACGGCCGGCTGTGTAGACGACCGCCACCAGCAGAGAACGGACTGCGCGCACGAGGAGGGTCGGATTGCGCGCAGAGAGTCACCCGCAGTTATCGGACTTCGAGCCTTCGGGTTAAACCTTTCCAGGGCTACGCGACCGACGGCCGCGTAGACGGTCGCGTACCACGTGTTACGCGACCGATCGCGCGCAAGAGGAGCGTCGGATTGCGTGCAAGAGGAGACCGCCACCAAAGCAGAGGAACGGGACTGCGCGCACGAGGAGGGTCGGATTGCGCGCAGAGAGTCGCCCGCAGTTCTCGGACTTCGAGCCTTTCGGGTTAAACGCTTACCAGGGCTACGCGACCGACGGCCGCGTAGACGGCCTGCGCGCAAGAGGAGCGTCGGATTGCGCGCAAGAGGAGCGTCGGATTGCGCACAAAAGAAGCGACGAATTGCGCGCAAGAGGAGCGTCGGATTGGCATTGCGGAATACGTATTCCAAAAGCTAAGCAAAGTATTATCGATCCGCTTATATGGCTGTGAATTTCTTCATGGGTGAAGAGACGACTTGAGACAACATAAATATGGTTCTACCGAAGGATACTGAGAGTACCATGCACTGAACATGGGAACAACGATGAAATTTTAGAGAAAATAGAAGCAAAAAGGACGCAGATTCAGAAAGAGTTGAAATTTCTAGAGCACATAATGAGGAAAGAGAGCTTGGAGAATTTGACACTCACAGGCCCGACTGAAGGCAAGAGGGACAGAGGAGAGCAGCGAATAAAATACCTAGCGAGCTTGACAGAACAAGGATTAAGAGATATAGTAAAAACAAACTTTATTTTAGGAGAAAAAGTTATGGAGAGACACAATCGCCCACGCCCTGAAGGGACACGGCGCACAGATAAAGAAGAAGAAAATAAAGAAACGTACAATCATAAAACACGTTTGATTATTTAAGCAGCCGCTCGTCTCTGTCGGAGTTCGTGATATCTATTAAAAATGTATCGTGACCTCCATTACATACGAGGTCTGTCTGAAAAGTAATTGGACTGGATGTGTTGTGTGAGCAATGGGCATCGTTACACAGTGAGTTCTTGCCACAGGAACAGATTATCAATCAGCAAGTCTGCAAAGAGATCCTCCGATGTTTGCTTCGCACAGTGCACGAAAAATTCGTGCCTACTTCACCACGACAGTGCACATGCTCACAACTCACTAAGTATACGGTAGTTTCTGGCCGAGAAAAACATCACCGTAATGGAACAACTACCCTATTCACATGACCTTGCTCCGTGTGATTTTTTTTTCTTTTCCCCAAGCTTAAGCGTGGAGGCTATCAAGAGGGCCTTACTAACAAAGCTGAGGGATATCCAAGACGAATTCTTCCAGCAGTGCATAGAAGCGTGTCAGAGAAGGATGGAAAAGAGCATTAGACTCGATGGTAATTACTTTGAAGGGGAAACCATGTAGCCTGTTGTTTGCAAGTGAAATAAATTGTTTGGGACACCGGTCCCGTTACTTTTCAGACAGACCTCGTTTTTTTTTTCTTCTTCTTCTTCTTCTTCTTCTTCTTCTTAATTGACACGTCATATAAAAGAAGGAGAATTACAATGCCCTCCAACTTGTGACGTAATGGCGTCGTCAATGTAAACAAAGTCTCACGACAAAGTGCTAAGTCAGGTAGAACGTTAATCAAGCACAAACTAGAAGACTGAAGTACAAATTGTGGCACGAGGCCAATAAAGAGGAGGGGGTAGAGGCTGGTCAACACTAACTATCTTATACCTAGCTAATCAGATTCGCGACCCATTCGTACATTACATTTTACCCATTCACCAAAAGAACTCGTCCATCACCAAACAATCCTTCAACCACCATAATACCACATGCTTTTAAGGGAGACCTACCAAAATCGCGCCCCATGCCATAAAAATTTTAATTTTAAGCACAAACTAGAAGACTGGATGGTAGATAATCCCTCAATGTATAAATAAAACGAACAAGAATTAACTGTTAAAACTTTTAGTGAGTTTCACCTGAAGCTGAATAAGTCGTTTGATGTCGAATGGCGTGTAATGTTCCAAGTATTTTCGACCATATTCGATTATTTTCAAGGCAGTAAAGACACTAGGACACAAAGGGTTACTAGGTGAGTGTTATATACCATACCTATAAACACTAATTGGTATGTCCCAATCCTCATAAATACGTTGGACACTACTGTAAGTGGGGGTAATATGCTGTCTAAGTAGTCCACCACTAGCAGTGGTTTACCTACTTCACGCCGCTGGCGAGTATTGTATTTTGTTGATGTTATAAAGATTACCATTTCATTTCCAACCTCTGTTTTGGTTATTCCTCATTCATTAAGGCTTTCTAGGTTACAGCAGTGAGGAATAATTAGAAAACAGAGATTTAACTAAGGAGAAAGAACAAAAGAAAAGTAACGAGGCGGACAACAGAAAGCGATTGACATTGCATTTAATTTCTTGAAGATTAAAGTTGGCTGAAAAGCATGGAACAGGAAGGGAGTTCGACAAGCAAGAAGTGCGAGAAAAGAAACTGTCAGCATAGAACTTACGGTTACATCTACCCAACTCAACTGTACATTGGCGAGACTTCATCACCTGTCTAGTACAGCGTTTAAATTCATAAACCCTTGGTACCTTAGCGAAGAGCTCAACCAAACAGTTGCCTTTATAGAAAAAGCACAGGGTGGCAACTTTACGGCGCTGGGACTCTGACTGAAGTCGAGACACCAGACCAGGACCAATAAAATTGCTGATTCTTCTTAGACGGTAGAATTAGAAGTCGAGAGATAGTCATTGGGGCGTCTATGTTGTTAGCGACATGAACGTGAGCGCATTATGTTATGTTGGTGAAAGAGATTTTAATGTCACTTGACCCTATGGTTCAAAGGTATTTTAACACACGCTCATGGTGGATTGCCGTCTTGTGATCTGAAGATCCTCCTGTTTATATATATATATATATATATATATATATATATATATATATATATATATATACAACTGAGTAAATTTAAGGGAACGGAACGATTTCTTGTAATAGTAAAAAAAAAAATCTTCATCTCAATACTTCAGAACGTAATTGTCAGAATTTGGAAGAATGTCAAACCTACCAGGCGAAACACAGTTATCGAAACCAAAAAAGCAAGGATACTCGTTTGTATAAATCCAGAAATAAAAGACCTTTTTTAAGGAATCGTATTATAGAAATATTTCATCGTGTATATGGACATTGAAATGAGTATATGTGCGTGTGTGTATATGTGTAAGCGAATGCGTGTGTATATGTGATTATATATGCGTGTGTGTATATATGCGTGTCTGTATGTGTGTATATATGTGTGTATATGTGTGCGTATGTGAGTGTGTGCGCAATTCTAGACAGAAAAAGACAGAAAAGAAAGAATGTATAAATGAAAGAAAATGTTTTATGTTAAGCTGTGTAGGTGTGTGTGTATATATATATATATATATATATATATATATATATAAGCGTGTGTGTGTGTGTGTGTGTGTGTAAGAGAAACGGGTGGGAAAAATACGAAACTACGAAAAGTACTTATTGAAAAATACGCAACTAATTCAATTTGGTTGTAAAATTAAAATTGGCTCTGAACATTAATTACCGGAAACTTTTTCGCTTCTCTTCTTTTTTTTTTTTTTTCTTCTCTGCCAGCCTCAGACCTGAGGCAAAAGAACTCATTCAAGACTACCACATTTCTCCGATTTGATAATGTATCCGGAAATAGATTGCCGCGTCTCAGTTCGTTTGAGAAGGAAATGACGTCATCAAGTGAATTTCGACAGGACAGAAGAAAGAAAAAAATGAGAGAATAATATTTATTCATTGACTAGCGAATTATGGAATCGAACGAGATACCTTACGATTTAAATAATTTAAACTATAGAGTCGATGATCTCTCAAACACCCTCCCCGCCCCAAAAATCTCTGATGATGAACATTGACGAAGTGTTAAGTCATTTCAGAACATGGACAAACTGGTGAGAAGCTTTCATTCGTGAAAATTTACCTACTTTGAAAGTCAACATTCCACGCCCTCATTAATAAATATAGATTTTATATATATATATATATATATATATATATATATATATATATATATATATATGGAATATTAGTGTTTGAGCTTTTTATATCATACTAGCAGTAGAGCCCAGCGTTGCCCGGGGATGTAACAGTAAGAGATAGATCAAGTATCGACCATCATAGAGACTGAAAAATAAAATGGACAAAGATTATTGTTTAAGGTTGATGTTGATGGACACGCATGTCTTAATTAGTTTTTTTTTTTTTTTTTTTTTTACGAATTGGTCACACCCAAACTCAAACAAAAACATCGTTTTCAATCGTTATGAGTCTACCGATTGAATAGAATTTTATTATAAACAATTGTCTTGTAAATGGAATTTTTAAAGCATTCTGAATGTAAAAATAAAGAAAAAAGTGTGCAAGACAATAAGAAACACTACCTGCCCCCCAAAAAAGTGAAGTTTTGTTGAAATCGGTTGAAAAATGTAGGAAATCCGATCCCATATATAAACGGACACAGACACACACACACACAAACAACCTGGGTTTTATAATAAGTACAACGCGATATGAGTTGTCCCACTTTCATTCTCGCGATGCCTCTTAATCGTGTTTTCAAATTGATTTCGTGCAAAAACAATTGTGTTTTTCCGATTTTTGGCGCTGTCAGAACCACCGCAAGGTAATTTTACGTAGTCCTCTGAAGTTTTGTTGAAATCGGTTGAAAAATGTAGGAAATCCGATCCAATATATAAACGTACACACACACACACACACACACACACACAACATGGGTTTTATAATAAGTATGATTCTTACTCTGTCCTGGCTATTGAGTTCTACCTGGATTCTATCCTCTTGAAATTTATATATATATATATATATATATATATATATATATATATATATATATTAGGATATTACACTGAAGACACGTAAAATCGCTACACAATTGCAGTCGTTTTTCAATGCGTATCAATGCATCTCATTAGACAATTGTAAATTACTGGCAATTTATTTAGATTTAAAAGCAAAATACAACCTCTTTTTACGAAAAAAGGGTAGGTTATAAAGTTTGTGAGCTTTACTCTGATCAACCAATCAAATATGACCTACGTTAAATTTAAACTAAGCGAAGAAACGTAAATCAAATAATTGTTTTTTTTTTTATAAATGGATCATGACCCGCGCATTGGCAGTTAATGGCAGCACAGACATTAAAAAGGAGCCGATGTTAATGGATACAAAAATTATGCACACTAGACAAAGCCATTTCCTAAGAAAAAAAGAGATGGAGTGGTAATTTAACAAAATTAAACAATTTAACAATATTAAACATGATATATGCTTATAAGCAGTAGGTTATTAGTTATTAAAAACAATATCTAAATTTTACGACGGTCAATTTCCAATTATTACCTAAAGACAGTGAGGAAAAAAAATATATTTATTATTTATAGTAAAAGTTTTAGCTCTGTTATTTTGTATCAATCAATTTTATAACCACCAGCTCTTATTGTGCAACTCATTGGACACTAGTCAACACCAAGAGACGACAGTTTGTTTCATGCTTGAACGCCATGTGTCATGTGTTTAGGCCTGACTATTCATATAATCTGGCCAATGGTACAACATATATATATATATATATATATATATATATATATATATATATATATATATATATAAAAGGTAATAAATCCGCTGGTATATAATCCAAGTGGATCCTAGTAATATAAAATATTAAAACTGTTGCACAAAAAGAGTTCAATATATTTATTATAACAGAGCCAATAAATAATATTTATAGTATTACTATATATATGGGGGTGGGAGGCACGTACACACAGGCAAAAATTCCCTGTACACCCCGCATACACGGGGCCGGGTGGCTGTCCACTTTTCCCCTGACGAGTTTGCACATATGCATAGCCTTGTCTGAGTTTCTCTCCGTCCGAAGGTAGAGTATCCGTCAAGCTCACGGTTCGTTTGGTATTTACCTGAAGCTTTCCAAGGCGACATGTGGCATATATATATATATATATATATATATATATATATATATATACTATTTGATCAAATTTGTTTAGATGTGTGTGTGTGTGTGTGCATCTGATGATTGCGTTTAAGCATGAAACAGGCTTTCGCCGCTGAGTGTTGAATTCAATGTTCACTTTTACATTTTTATATATTCTATCCCTGATATCAAGCACTTTAATCCATAAAAAAATACCATACCTTAAATCTATATTTTTATCACTATATATATATATATATATATATATATATATATATATTGCGATGCATGTATTGTCGGCTAAATTATACAAAAATAAAAATAAAACTTACATATATTTTTAACAGATATATTTACCAAAATTACACAAAATATCTTGAAATACTAAAGAGGAAATTTGTTCAATAAAATCGGCACTGGTTTCAACGACGGCCTCCACACGACTTCTGAATCTCTTGCATCTCTTCTGGACG
>CAHIKZ030005169.1:3320000-3325000 GCA_903632075.3 Acanthosepion pharaonis | reverse complement strand
TTTTTTTGTTCCCATTTCTTGGATATGATTTTGTCAAAATGTGGTACTTTGTTGCTGATAGCGATCATCATGTCTACCTGTGGATTCCTGTGATTTCTAGATTTTGTCTTGATTAACAAAAGAAAACTAAATCCAGATTCACATAAGTATTTGATTGCAAATGGCATAAGGACACCAAGTGATTTATCACAAAGTCTTGGAAATATATTCATTGCTGAACACCAATATAACTCCAAAGACTTTCTTTCAAATTGTATTTCAAGAGCACGATTTGTCCGCTGCTGTTAAAATGGTTAAAGGTGTCAGCAAAAAATGGTTAATGGTATCAGCAAAAAATGGTCAATGGTATCAGCAAAAAATGGTTAATGGTATCAGCAAAAATAATAAACAAATAAATTTGAATGTTTAACCGTTAAAGTTTGAATATTTAAATTTATTTATTTATTATTTTTGCTCAGTTGTCAAATCCAAGGTTTCGCACCCCCTAAAAGGTGATCTCATCAATTAACGGGACACAACTCTTTAACTTTTAAATATCTCATCTTCTTTATCTATATAATAAATACGAATGTCTGAGTCTGTCACAATTTTTTCAATTAAAAGGACACAACTCTCTAACTTTCAAAAGTTATCTTCTCTATAATAAACGCGAATGTCAGTATATCATTGTGTCACATTTTTTTTCAATTTTACTCCTAGAGACCGTAGCCTAACATATCACATCGTTTTGGAATCAGGCCGATTCCGTGAGCAAATTAAAAGACATTCCAGACCGGACTGGGATTAGCAATCCTGAAATTTTTCATGACTGTGATTGTTTTCGGTGATTTTTGTAATATTTTGTACGTGATACAATTTTTTTTTGTACGATATCAATTTTTATAACTTTTATATAAATTTAAATTAATTGCGAAATCCAGCAAAAGTCACCCATGAAATAAAAATAATTGTTTGTACAGAAAGTAAGGATTTACGTACATAAATTAAATGGCGGCAGAAAAATTATCGTTGAACTTTTAAAAGGTAAGCTTAAATATTAATGCAATACTTAAATGCAGCGATCAGTTTTGAGTTCTTTTGTAGTTTATAGTTGCCTATTGCATCTATTCATCCTTACCTATTGTTATGAAGGCCCAATCAAAAGACCTCCGCAGAAGTTAACTTAAATGTCGCTCTATCGGGCTTATTGTGTTCAAGAGAGATAATAAAAAGCAGCGTTCTACTTACCTGACGAGCTTGAGTGTGAATCGATGACGGAGATTGGGAAAAAACCTGCTAAGAGTCACACGAGATAGTTGTGGAGAGCCCTGATCGCCTATGACCTGAAACGACGTGGCGTATAGAAGAAGGAAGTTGTAATTGATTAATTATTATTGTTATTTAGAGGACTATAAGTTACAAAACATACAGTAAAATATTTCAGGGTTAACTTAATTGAGGGCACCAAAATTGTATTCACCCCCGGGCGCTGAGAACCCTTGCTTCGTCATTGACTGTCATCTTTGAACTTAACCAAGACTTCATTCGCGCATTATACTAAACCTACGCTCAGCATTTACGTAAACCATTGATGCTGAATTATAAAATTTCAATAACTTTTGTGTCCAGATACGCAGATATATTTATAAATCACTAGGAGAAAACCTGTCTAGCAAACAATTTTATTAATAAATTTGTAAGGGTGTACAAATTAAGATTTGAAATTGACAACTGTTTCTGTGAAATAGTCACTGAAACAGACGGTAAACACTTCTATCTCTCTCTTTCTTTCTTTCTTTCTTTCTTTTTTTCTTTCTTTCTTTCTTTCTTGCATTTTCTCACTGAAACCAAGTATCGTCTCTGATATGTCAGTTCCCTGTTTTCACGCGATCAAAATGGGATAGGCCATTATTTATGTATTGGCAGGACGTAAAGGTCGTGCGAACTAACTAGCGAAGGGGGGGTCTAGTACAATTATAATAGAGATGTGAGAAACAAGAATAATATGATGACATTACACTTTTGCCAGAGAAGGCTCACATCTGCCTCACTGCTTCCGAACAGCCCTGTGTATGTGCGGAGGGGGGGGGTAAGTGCCTTCTTAAATGTCTTGTTACCGAAAGAAGAATCAAATCTCTCATGTACGAAAGAATTTTAATTAGTTCAGACATATTTTTTCAACTATTATAAAACAACTAAAATATCTACATATATAATCGAACAATTCAAATAAAACACCCACGGCTGAATAAGATCTTCAATTGGAATATTGAGATTTTGAATGCATTTAACGTCTTATTGTTAAACTCTTCCTCATAGAAATTCACTGGCATATTTTCTGCGTGATGTCATCGTATCACACAAACGCCATAATCCCGAAATTTAAAAACCGAAAAAAAAATTCTTACATTTATAATTGCAGTTTTTGTCCGTAATTAATAAAGGCTTGCACCTTTTTGAATAGCTAAGCAAATAACCAAAAGCGTTCAATCAAAAACTTTTGGACAATTCTGAAATAGATTTACTGCTGACCTACTCTCGTTCATACGAGAACATGAAAAGTTTTTATTCATTTATTCAAGTGAATAATTTAGATAATGAACACATGACTAAAGATCCTCAATCGAAATATTGTGTTTTTTGAATGCACTTAACATCTGATTGTTACATTTCACCAAGAAAGCAGGAAAGCAGTTACTGCAGTACTTCCGGCGCCGCTGTTATAGCACATGCTTTCCTAGAGCAAGTTATGTGTCAGCGCTCTTACGTGCCTTTGTTGCTCGCTGCTGCTGCTGCTGCTGCTGCTTGTTGTTGTTGTTGCTGTTGTCGTTGTTGTTGTTGATCGCTTGGGGTGGTGTAATGAATAATGGCAAGGAATTGTTGATTGGAGAGCCGAATTCAAATTCCTGTTGAGTTTGTTATATTCATGTACATTCAAATACCCTTGGGAAAGGTAACAATCCACCTCTCCTACCTCCAGCTATGGGTTAATTAGTAAGACTTCTAACACTAAACTCTTATGTATATCATAAATATTATCTGGCTTTAAATAAGCTGCAAAGAGTTGATAAGCCGTTGAAAACGAATGAATCAATCAATGAATTAAAACTTCCTCGTTGCTTACATGCTCCATTCATTGTATCCTCAGCATCCTTCTATAGAACCACATTTCTGTTACTTAATGTCTCCTCTTCATCTGTGAGGAAACTGTCCAGCATTTACTACCACATAGGAAGAATTTATGGTGTAGCACTTCATGTAGCTGAGCGGTAAAAGCACGCCAGATCAGACGGTGGTTTCTCCTTTAAAGGAGGATGCCTTTTCGAATCCTGCTGGTGGGCATGTCTTCTTTATTAAGTATTCTCGGGTACGAAGGCCGATAGCTGAAATAAATACTGTTTAAAATAAACGGAGCGTCTACTCAAATACGGGTATCCACTAAATATAATGCAATGAGATTGATATTACATAGGACTTCCGTACCGTTTTCTTTGTTTGTAATGATATCTTCCTGTTTCTTATTACTTAGATTTTCGAAGTATTATTTTCAAATATACCCAACCCCGTCAACGTCTTTGGAAATTAAACGTGGTACTCCTGGGAGCAAATGACGGCGCACACTTTAGCAATATCTGAGAAAAGAGATTTGCATTGTATAAATTTTGGTAATCATGCTACTATCATTTCAAAGTGGTGAAAAATAACATTGTTCGAACATGTGCGAATTTTTTAAAAATTAAATAATACGCATTTCCCATACAGAAAAAAAAATGAAATAAATTTTGGGGGGTTATTAGGTGCATAAGAAATGGAGACTAACTAGGTGTGAAATTGAACAGAAAGAATTTATTTCCAATTAATTTAAAATTGAAAAGCAAAGAAGGGTATAAAGTCTCGTTCAAAATATTATTTTGAGCCCCTAATAAAAATTAAGCTGGGTAAAGATAAAATATTCATTCAAAAGTGGGACTTATAATTAAAAAAGGTAAAAAAAAACGTCCTTTATTAAAGAAACACAGTGAAAGTTCCCTAGTAGTTGTGATTGATCTGATCTTTTTCATGATGATGTTCACTCTGTACAAAGCACCAAAACCAATCGAAGTAGAGGATTACAGAGTCAGAGCCAGAGTTTATGTGGATATGTGAGGAAGTTATGACCCTAGACTTGAACAGGCGAAGACTTTAGTAATCAGGGAAGCATCGTTTTGGGAGTCGGTTCCACAAAGCAACAGTTACACCTCACCAGTGGTAAACGAAGAGAATGACGGTGGTTCGCTGAAATGTGCGTGGCATGGCGGGTCTTAGACGTGAAGGTTTGAACGGGTGGAACTAGGCAAAGTAGTTCGTCTGAACACTTTCCATGGTAATAGCGATAGAACAGCGTGAGGCGACTTTTCGTTTGTAGGAAAGTGGTTGTAGGGTTGAAAATAATTGGTCGCCCCCGAGGACGTGGAAACGTTTTTGGACTGGAAAGACTGACAGCTCTTGCCCATATATGGCAGCAGTACTCCATTTTTTGACCTCGCTATTGTAAAGGAAGATAACGAGAGAGGTAGATATTTACTGGATCGAAACAGGGAATCGACCATTTTTTCCACCACCGTTAGCGATAGATTATATGTATGAATTCCAATTGATGTGGGTTGAGTTCAAGTCTTAATAGATGCTCATGGTACGGGGCCTCCTGTTCATCGCAATGGGGAAAATACAGGGCCCGTGCCCGCACTGTGATGATGGAACATCACAAGTTTGGTTTTCGAATGAATGAGACCGGCTAGTTTTCCCCTATTGAGCTGTTAAAGTTAGGTCAGAGGAGAGATCAGCTGCCAGGCTCTGGTCATCTGCTTATTTTATTTTCCCTAAAACCATTTTCACTCCACATTGTTGTAAACAATTCATTTTTCACTGCCTGTGATAGTTCTTTTCAAAATATGAGACGTTTGTGTTACGTATGACAGAGAATTGCAGATGGAAATGCGGTTCATTTATATATTTTTCAATTTAATTTTGAGGCACCCAAA
>CAHIKZ030005169.1:3280000-3315000 GCA_903632075.3 Acanthosepion pharaonis | reverse complement strand
AAAATATGTTTTAATACCATCAATACATTTTTCGAAAAAATATTACCAAATAAATTTTTGAAGAAAATAATTATTACCATCAATACATTTTTGGAGAAAAATATCACCATGAAGAGATTTTTGGAAAAAATATTACTATCAATTAAGAAATGGTAACACGCTCCTCAAAACCTGATCAAAGATCTTGCTGTTAGATGTAACACCAAGACGCGGATGAAAAAAAGTAAAATATACGCACAGATTGTAAGATATTACCAACAATAAAAATCTAGTGGGAATAAAATAACCCATTGAGGTTGATATGCCGTAAAACACATTAAATCAAACCTTTCTTTCTTTCTAAAAATAACTGCACTTGTAATAAGCCCAATTTCACTATATATATATATATATATATATATATATATATATATATATATATATATATAAAAAAAGAAAGAGGTTGTAGTGGTTCCAACGATAGAAAAGTATGTATATTAAAAAGAGAAGAGAGGTGCCGCAAACGTTTTTGGTTGTAATGTGTTTTTTTTTATATTAGAAAAAAATATTATGCTTTATTTTCAATTACATTGTCCTAAAAATGCTACAAAGTTTATGAATGTGAATTTCTCACTGTACATTTGGTTGAAGAAAAGCATAATATTTTTTTCTAAAAAAAAAAACACATTACAACCAAAAACGTTTGCGGCACCTCTCTTCTCCTCTTTTTAATATATATATGTAACTCTCTTAGCCTGTTAATTTCTTTCAAATTATCTATCTATCTATCTATCTATCTATCTATCTATCTATCTATCTATCTCAATCTCAGTCTGTTCAGATCTGTCTATATCTCTATCTAGTTATTTTAGTCAGATTTGTAAGTCTTTATTTCTCTTCTGCTATTTTGCCTTATTCGCCTCCCCGATAAGTGATTTTCTTTTCTCTGTTCTCTCACGAGCCGTCGATGAAATCGCCAACGAACTAAATTTGTTGTAACTTGGGGAAGAAAAACCAAAAGAAAATAAATCCTTCTCCGTAAAATCAACATCTGTTTTCTATCTCAGATTCACAACTGGAACTTCTCTTACAACGCGTTCTTTGACAAGAAAATCAAAGAACCACCTTGCAGTTATTATCTAAAGAAATGTACTTACATGTAGAAGTTTCCTCCACTATTGTACGTGGTCGATACGTCTACAATAAGTATGAAAAAGAACAGACATTCGATTTATGGCTCCTAAAATCATTACTTGAATATCGTACGGGATACAATAGATTAAAGATTACAGTACGACATATAATAGATTAAAAATCCTGGAATTCTGTAAGAGACTGTTTATATCCACTTAGCACTAACAACCTAAAGAAAGGCATGAATCTATTTATCCCTGCAATTACTCAGTCACTTGCAGCCAATGACACCATATATTTTCAGCACATCTGGTAATAGAACAGAAACCATGAAATATAGTCATGCTTTCTTAAGGACATCAATCAGTATTTTTTTAATATACAGGGTGTTTCAAAAAATTTGATATCCTTTGAGATGTAAATATCACAGAAATTACATGATTAAGGCAAATGAAATTAAAAAGTATTAATGTTGAAGATCATAAGATTTATTCTTCCAAATCTGAATGAGAAATTCAAAAGCATGTGGATTATGTGAACGATTTCACAAATATGAAGTTTGTGGTCGTCCGGATCCTTTTGCTCTGCACAGACAGCCTTCCTCTTTGAACTTTTTATGCCATCTCCAAATCTGCATTCCTGTTGGTGACTTTCTAGAGAACTCTCTCATAAATGCACGCTGCACAGTCTTGTTTGACTGTGTTCTAGCAAACTCCAACACACAAAACGCCTTTTCTCTTCTAGTAAATAGCATTTTATACCTGTAAAGAAAAAGATTAAAGATTGAAGAACATAAAAATACAAATAAGAAAAAACACAAAAACATAAAGACATAAAAACATAAAACAAACATTAAACATAAAGATGCTATTAAAATCTGAAGTCATTTGAAGGAGATCTAACAAAGTTATTAGATTGCGAAATGATATCAAATTTTTTGAAACACCCTGTATTTTTTTTACTAATGTTCACTCAATACAAGATCCAAGAGCCACTCAAGGTAGAGGGTTACTGCGTGATCTTGTATGAGCGTAAGAAAGGGCAAGAAGTGGAGTTTTGAGGGATATACAGGAAAGATAATAGCTAGCTCTAGAGTGATCAAGATTTAATTAGTGAATAAAAGTTCGGTTGGAACTTTAGAAGGAATCGGAATCCCAATCTTTAACAGAAAAGAAGGTATAGACTTCTAGTCCTGTTCAAAAGATCTGGGAGGAGTGTGAACCGGACGATAGGCGAACCTACCTACTCCATTATTTATGAGGTATTGGCAGAGTTTAACATACGTACGTATGTACGTACTAATTAAAAAAACTAAAGGAGAGGCAAAGCAAAATTATAATTACTTTAAACCCGTGAAAATATTTTTCCTATTTTAATATTCTGATGAATGTTAGTTCTTAAGTTAATGATTGAGAAAGCTCATGGTGACTTCTACGGCAATAAAATATCCGTAGAAATTCCCCTATCGTATCGTTAAATATTTGAGCTTAACAACTTCAACAAAATATTGCAATAACAATCATAAATGCGATATTTTTTTGTACCCACTTCTTAAAATTAAATGCCTCTCGCGATCAAAACGGATACGTTTTTTATTAATGTTCACCCAATACAAGGCCCAAGAGCCACTCAAGGTATAGTGTTACTGTGTGGTATTGTATGAGCGTAAGAATTGGCAGGAAGTGAAGTTCTTGGTGCTATGCAAGAAAGATAACGGCCAACTCTAGACGAAGAGTTATCTTAGATTTAATTAGTGATTAACATTTCAGCGTTCAGTTCGGGCTTTTAGAAGTATAGCGTGGAAGTAATCATATCCTAAACAGGAAACCTCTATACCTTTTCAAAAGAAGGGAGATAAGTGTGAACCGGGAGATAGGCGAGCCTATCTACTCCTATTAGGAGAGGAAAGAAATAATAGTATTAATAATAATTAGTGAATAGTTAGTCTAGAAAAATGCCAACTTCGAAATTCAAAACCGTAGATAAAGCAACGGAGACCACTCCACTATTTTAGACATTTTTTTGGCCGCCACACGCTGGCAGGATGTGACACAAGGTCAGTTTAATATGAGGAGCCCGAGAGCGTGCACCCGGGCCAGGGTCAAAAATAGCCCAGAATTACAACTAATGGCAGATAATGTTTCCAGTTTCCCTCTATCCATAGGCAGAGACTCATTTGAGTTGCGCTTCGATCGAAGACAGAGACACAGTTGAAAAAACACAATGCAGTTTACAATATTTAGATTGTTTCGACTGTTATCGTCATCTTA
Source organism: Acanthosepion pharaonis (assembly GCA_903632075.3). Classification (NCBI taxonomy): domain Eukaryota; kingdom Metazoa; phylum Mollusca; class Cephalopoda; order Sepiida; family Sepiidae; genus Acanthosepion; species Acanthosepion pharaonis. The sequence goes on along the minus strand of CAHIKZ030005169.1, from coordinate 3,311,617 downwards.
ACTGTCACATTCACGACGTTTCAGTCGTTGTACGCTCCAGCCTTCTACAGGTGAAATTTTTTGGAATTTCGAATCGAAACCCTTTATACAGTTCACGTGGGTAGATTGCACAAATTCCACGTACCATGTTTTTGGATATGTCACTTTTACTTAATTCGCCTTGATAACACTCCAAGTTTTTGTTCTCTCCGCTGAGGCCATGGATTGAACTCGCAACTCTTTGAGTCAAGTCATGGATCAATCAGCCAACGTTTTTATCTATTGGGCCATGTGTCTTTGGGGTTTCGGTTCGAAATTCTAACGAATATAAAAATAGTGAAGCACAAAGCAAAGAATAAATTCTCTCAAATATTTGCTAAGTACTATTGTCCGGTTCACACTCCTCCACGCTCTTTTGAACAGGATTAGAGCTTTATCATTTTTCTGTTGTTTAGGATTAGGTATCTGGTTCCTTCTAAATCCTACTTCAACTAACGTCTCCGACCGAACACTAATTATTCACTATTTAAATCTTGACCTCTTCAAGTTTAGAGATAGCCGTTATCTTTCCTGCTTAGCCCCAAAAACTTTCTTGCGCTCATACAGCTCCACACAGTAGCTCTCTGCCTTGAGGGGCTCTTTGGCCTTGTATTAGGTGAGCAAAAAAAGTAGTGCTTCACCCAGCACAAACGTTGTCATGGAAAACTCAGTGAGGATCGAAGTCATCACACTGAAGAGACGAAATAAATAACTTTTCTTCTACTGCGGCCGTTTAACTAGATTTAGGTATACACTATTTACATTATTCGGACTATTGTCCTCATCTTTGTTGCCATATTTATCACAACGTCTCGGCCGTTGTACGCTCCGGCCTTCTTCAGGTGTTCGGAATGTCGAACTGAACCCTTTATTTCGCTCGCTGGGGTAGACTGTTCTAGTTCCACGTGCCATGTCTAATGGATGTCAGTTATCAGTTATCCCCTGTTAATTCCCCCTCTCCAAGTTCTCCACTACCTTAACTAGGTATTGAACTCATTCTCCTTGGGTCCTGTCACTGGATCTAACTAACGCCTTTATCCACTGTCCTCCTTGAGAACACACGGCAACAAAGATGAGGACAATAGTCCGAATAATGTAAATAGTGTACATAACACCTCATCTCAGAAATATAGACAAATACTGTAATATTAATTGTAAATGAATTTCGGGGACCTTATGTACCATCAAATATCGTATTTTAAAAATTCTTTATATTTGTCCGACCGTTTATTTAATCACTTTTTTTTAAACACAACATTTGACCTGAAGTGTTTCTAGCCACCCCATGGGTATGTTGGACATAGTGGTCTTTACAAGACTGTTCAAGTTCCACGTACAACGGCCGAAACGTTGTGTTAAATATGGCAACGAAGATGAGGACAATAGTCCGAATAATGTAAATAGTGTACATAATACCTCATCTCAGAAATATAGACAGATACTAGATTTAAATGGTTTCTTCGAGGTTCGAGATTCTATCGAAATTGGCAAACTGCCGTTGTGAGTTCCGTCTTTACTGGGAGTTTGATATCCGTGTGTTCGGGCGGTATTAAGCTAAGCTTATTAAATATCATCAACAGGGAATTAGATATTGTGGGTTAAATAGATTTAGATTAGATATGGTTAACTTTCTTTACTAGAGATTAAATATCTTTCACAGAGAATTAGAGTCACCATAAAATTTAACGCTAACCAACTATGATAATTCAAATAAATCATCATGGCGTTTTTAGATTGGCTTACGTAAAAAGAGGTTTGATTTATTAAGTAAAACGAAATACAATTTTTGTTTTTTAATTTTCGATATTATTTTTATTGAACAAGATCAGCTGATCGGCTTATGAAATAAAAATAAAAGATATATACAGGTAGCTGCAAAAGTAGATATACAGTAAGTATTAGACCAGGACAGAGCAACCTCGGTTCTCGAATGTCTCACTTTTCGAACAAATTGGTTTTCGAACAGAAAATTCGTGATGAAAATGCTTCGTTTATCGAACAAAATTTCGGTTCTCGAACAACATTACCGAACCGAGTTAAGCTGAACAGAATAATTTCTGAGTCGACCGCCGTGTTGTATACATTCGTTTGTTGTGGCGTGCTTTTCTTTTCCAATTTCATTGTACTGCGACTTTTTCCCCTATATTGATTTCTATTGGAAAAATAGTTTCGGTTTACGAACATTTCGGGTTGCGAACGGCCTTCAGGAACGAATTAAATTCGGGAACCGAGGTTCCACTGCATTATGAGAGTGGTTCTAGAATTTATTTAAATCTTTAAAATCATTTTTAATATTTTTATTTTCATAATTTTTATTATAATACATTTACAGTGTAACCCGGATATAAGAGAGTTGTCGGGACCGGAGAAGAAGTCTCTTATATCCGGGTTTCTCTTATATCCGGGTTTGGTCTATTTTATATACATTAACACAGGCTCTAATTTGGGACCAGAGAAAATCTCTCTTATATCCGGGTTTTCTCTTATATCCGGGTTTCTCTTATATCCGGGTTTCTCTTATATCCGGGTCTCTTATATCCGTGTCACACTGTATTATATATTTTTTTTAATAAATAATAATAATAAATGTTTTGCAGGTCTATATTATTCAGTTTATTAAGCAATAATAAAAGAACATTTCGCAAATATTGAGCAAAATATTCGGCAAAAATGTCGTTTGGTTTTAGTAAGTAAAAATATATTAAATTATTTTAAAATTTTCAACATAAACTTTATTGGGAAATATCTCGAAGTGCAATGGAAACGTTGTTTTATTTTTATTATTTTTTTTTTCATTAATTTGAAATCAAACGCTCCACATAAAAGTGTCCGCTAATAAAAGAGGTGTCACAATACATTTAAAAGTTTTCTTAATGCTGTTGGTTAAGGGTAAACGCTCCAACCGACAATGAACAAAAACAGAACTTTTTGGCGAATACAATAAACATGAAAGACTCTGTTTATCTCCTTTCCTCTGTCCCTCTTGCCTTCTACTATGGCCTGTGAGTGTCAAATTTTCCAAACCGTCTTTCCCCATTATGCGTCCTAGAAATTTCAACTTTTTCTGGTTCTAAGTACAGTGTAACCCGGATATAAGAGAGTTGTCGGGACCGAAGAAGAAGTCTCTTATATCCGGGTTTGGTCTATATGTATACATTAACACAGGCTCTAATTTTGGACCAGAGAAAATCTCTCTTATATCCGGGTTTCTCTTATATCCGGGTCTCTTATATCCGGGTTATACTGTATGTGTCCTTTTTATTTCCATTTTCTTTAAAACTTTGTCGTTATTCAGGTCATGGCATTCTCAGTATTCTTCTATAGAACAGCATTTCTGTTGTTGCAAGTCTATTCTTCATCTGTAAGGAGATTGCTCAGCACTCACTTCCATATGAGACGATCGATATACATAACAGTCCAGTACTCTTTACTTTGTTTCTAACGACAATAACTAGTCCCTAGACGAGATGAATGCTCACAATTTAGCCAATAATCCAAAGCTTTTACCATTTAGATATATCAGAGCATTTGTTTTTGTTGGTGTTATTACTAAGAGATGGCGACAAACGGATGCAAAGATGGCGTCGAAGGAAGACAGAAAAGAAAATAGCGCTTTTTTTGGCGGTAATTGTGCTTAATGATCAAAAGACGAAAGAGAAGAATCGACGGTAAAAGAACGTGGGAGACAGTTAAGAAGAAAGACGATGGAGATGGGAGAGGAATAAAAATTGAACAATGAAAAGTATGAAGTATTGCGTCAAAGATCAAACGATTCTTCGGCATTTCCTCTCAAAGACAAGGGTGTGTGTGTAACCATCTTGCCGTTCATTCCACAGATTTTTTAAATCGAGGGGGAAGGGATCAGCAAAAGCAAACAAGAGAGGAGATAAATTTATGGAAAGGGGTGTGGGCAATAGTTGTGTTGGGGAGAATAGTGTAAACGCGTGCTTGATCACTGGGACGAGCAAACGAACGGGTAAAATAGAACGAGAGAAAAAGAGAAAAAGGGAGAAGTAAGATGGCAACATCAACAACAAAAATGAAAACTAGTACAACTTTCATTTTCTTTTCAAAGGTAAGGCGGTTTCATAGATTTCAATAGATTTCGTCGAGTTGGCACATCATTAAGTCTGTAGCCTAATGACGAAAAGTACAATAAAATTTCCTTATTTGTCAATACTATTATAATATTTAATATAATAAACCTAGATCGAACACTTTTTCACGAAAAAAAAACAAAACAGTATAGCATGATGAAAAAAGGCCCCAAACTCAATAAAAACAAAGTTTTTCCATCAAAATGTTTATGTTATTATTAAGAGGAAAGAACCAAAGTATTTTTTATTATTTTTGACATTTTTTTTAATCCTTCCTAAGCACGTTGGAAATTTTGGTTAAAAATCTTGTCAGGGGTCGAACCAATGATAAAGGTTAGGTGTTTTGTTTTTTTTTTTGCTCTTTTTTCCAATGAAGCACACATTAATTTGGAAATTCTTGCAAAAATCAAATAATTGTCGGATTTTAATGAAACTTTCAGGACTTATTCAGAAATGAATTAAATTATTTTTGGTAAAACATATTTTTTTATATATGTTACCACCCACTTACTTAATTTCATGATTTCCTTTTATTAGTTAAAAGCAGGACTCCTTGTAGAAAATAAATGATCATTTATTTTTTTTTTAAGTTGAAATTTCTACGACGCATAACGAGGAAAGACGGTTTAGAAAATTTAACATTCACAGGACATAGTAGAAGGCAAGAGGGACAGAGGAAAGCAGGGCATAACCTAAATGGCTTCTGTAAGTGGTTGGTAGAACAGGGATTAGAAGAGATAGTAAAAAGGCAAACATTTTACTAAGAGCTAGAAAGGATTGGAAGTAGCGGAGAGCTATGATCACCTGAAGGAAGACGGCACAAAGAAGAAGAAGAAGACAATCTGGGATTTCAGCAATGGGGACGATTGGCGTCATAATTACGATTAGTGTTTTTACGCTTGTTTCCGGTGTAAACTACATTGATTTCGAAATTCTTGCAAAAATCAAATAATTGTCAGATTTTAATGAAATTTTCAGGATTTATTCATGAATGAATGAAATAATTTTTTTAGGAAATCATGGTAAAACATTTGTTTTTTTGTTTTTTTACATGTGAAATTTCGGGAAATTAAATTTCAATACCAAAATTTGTTTTTTATTTGTTTAAAGCAGAACTCCTTGGAAAATATAAATCATTATTATTATTATTATTATTATTATTTTTTTTTTTTTTTTTTTTTTTTGTATAAGTTTACCCAGTCACCGAAAATAAGCTCTGAATTGTAAAATGAAAAAGAAATGCAATATTTAATTAGAAAAGCTTTTAATTGCTTTGATAAATAAGATTTATTAAGGGCACTATTGTCTTAAGAAAATTTTTTTTAGAATAATAATATTTTTTTTTAATTTTTATTATAATAATTTATATTATAAATCTTTTAAAATTCTGGATTACTTCAATCCGCTTAGGTGACATTGTTATTAAGTGAAAACTATATCTACGAATCAAAAATTGAAAAGCTCATTAAAAGTCGTTTACACCCAAGATATTTTTTTAATCTTTAATTTTTTTATGTGTACGTAACTTGCCCCTGTTTGAAAGTATGGTGGCCATACCCGATATAATCAGAAAATATGAGCGATGACTGTATTAACAAGAATTGTTTTCATTTTTTTTTTTTTAATTTTAATTATAATAATTTATAATATATAAATCTTTTAAAATTCTGCATTACTTTCATCTGTTATTAAGTGAAAACTATATTTACTAATCAAAATTTGAAAAGCTTAATATAAATATTTATCGAAATTTCATAAAATTAAATAAGTGGGATATAACAGATGCAAAAAATATTTTGCCAAGATTTTCTAAAAGAGAAACATTTCAAAATTAATTTCATGCATTTGTGAATAATCTCTGAAAATTTCATTAAAATTCGACAATTATCTAATTTTTGCAAGAATTTCCAAATTAATGTTTTTTTCACCGCAAAAAGATGTTCAAATTTCGTATACAACTTTATTGTCCCCGTTGACGCATGAAAAACAAAATTTTTAACCAAAATTTACAAGTTTCTAAAAAGTTTTTTTTTGTTTTAAATTACATAAAAACCCTTTGGTCTTTACTCTTAATAATAAGATAAAGCTGTTGACGATAAAACTTTGTTTTTTTAAGTTTTGGGTATTTTTAATCATGTATGCTCATTTTATCGAATGTTGGGAGCATAATTTTTTAAACTGAGAAAACGTTAAACGTAGGTCATTGACCATTTTAAATTTAAAGCTAATAGTAATAATGATAACAGTAATATTAGCCGTTTCCAACTAGGGAAACATTCAGTATTCGTTGATCGATCAACCAGTACTACTGTAAGCTGAAATTTATAAACAAAACTTTCTCTTCAAACAATTTTTCAGGAAAATAGCTTTGTCAAGTCCAATGGCTGCTATCACTCTTTCCAGTATTGATGGGGGCTTCCTTTCTAACCTTTTATTTGAAGTAGTTTAGACGTCGTTGATTATATCATTATTCTCTCTTCGAGTTAGATGATATGATATTTGTTGTTAATAATGAAAGTAGTCAAGTGATGTGGTTTCTGTTATCTTGTACAGTTCTTTGTGATTCTGTAGAACAATGTTCGAAGTTAGATAGTCTTTACCAAGAGCTGCAGGTTTCACTTAAAAAGCGGTTGTATAAAGCAGATTGTTTAGATATTTCTGAACGAGTTTGACGCTTTGCATGACATCCATGTAAAAGTCTCAATCTGACAATGCTATTTAAGAACATGAATCGAGTTTTAAGGTTAATGTATTCGTTTTGTAGCAATTTCCGGTGTTGTGCGAAATTACCTCTAGCTCAGCCTATTCTATGACCAGTTTCTTTACCTCCTATACTAAATCTGTTAGAACTGGTCCACACACCGAGGTATTTGAAGTGTTTGGTATTTACTAATTCCACATCCTGAATTTTATGATAATTTCATGATTGGTGCCATTATAGGTTTCATTCCTATACAAGGTCATAGTTTTGGTTTTGAGTTTTATTTCTTGGAATATTTACTAGAGGATATTGATTTTTTTTTTTTTTTTTTTGTTGAAGATCATTCTTATACAATCTATGAGTACCTATATCATCGATATAGCCATCCCGCTCATCATCATTACATTGGCCTCAGGAGGAAAAGCAGGATTGTTGTCTTTTATTAGTCGATTCGTTTGGAATGTGGTATGGAATGCTTAAATTATCACTACCCATGCATAAGACTTCATCGATATAATCATTATTAGTCTGAAAAAGTTCATCACAGGGTCGAAACGCGTTATTTGGAAATTTTTCTTTATTTTATTTTCTTATTCGATTATCCATTAGACATAATGATGTTAAAGTGTTTGTTTTTTACTGGAGATTTAAAGATCAACATATGATTTTTTTTTTAAATATAATTTTTATTTTATTAAATCAGATTTGTTTATCTTTTCAGAAATCACGTTATGGCTTCTCTTTGGCGTGTCTGGGTTGCCATAAATATTGTACCTTGAGACCATTATTAAATAAAATTTGACCGCGTGTAACTGAAAGCGCGGGAAGCCAAATGACAGATAAATAGCACCGTTTTATAAACAATAGGTTAATACGAGCCATATCACTAACTGTATTAATGCGCGTACACTTCGATTTTTGTAGGAACATGTGACTCTGATCATCTGCCGCTGAAAGTGTCAATGCTAATTAAGAAGTAATGTGTGCGCATGCCCAACCGTTGGCTACTTTCAATGCAGATTACTTCGTCTTCGCTACTAAGGCATTTTAAGGCGTGTTTTTGCCTTTGTGATTTTCCCTCGAAGGACACATAAAGGAATAAACCGCGTCTTTGTCTTCGAATAATTAAAAGATGATGGTTGCAAACTTCAAAGACTATTTCCACTTCATAGGAATTGCAAATCAATTACTTCTACCAACTACGAATACACATAAAAAAAATTATACAGAGTATCTTCCTCTCCTGATAGATGAAACCACTATATACTCTAATTCCATTTTTATAGTATTTTCATTTAGTCCAGGGTTTCCCAATCTGGACGATATCGCCCACCGGTGGGCGATTTCAACTGTTGGGTGGGTGATGTCAGTTGAACATAAAATGGTGGACGAGTGGAAATTTTGTTGAGCGATATACGATTTTGAGTATTAAAAAGGAATTTCAACATATGCTACCTGAAAAAATATTCAAAGGAGATATACAGAAAAAAACTTGCATTAAAAAAAAAAAACACCAAAAACAGGATGTTAAATGGGAACATCTGACTCACATTCCTAGATAAGATATAAATAGCCCCGCAAACAAGGAATATTTGGGTATTTTCGATAGTTTTGAGAAGGGTCATTAACATTAAAATTATTCTTCAGAGGAAATAACATTTTTTCTGATATAATTTAAGGGAAGACCAATTATAACAAAAAAATATTCTCTGAATTTTTATTAGATGTTAGTAATGTATATTCTTTTTAGTGTATATTCTTTTTTATAATTATGAACAAAAATCTTTTAATTTTATACTTGCAACGCTAACCCTCACCATAAAACTAAACTTGACCATAAAAATAAATTATATATATAGTTTTCAATGGTTAAGTTTGCTTTCATTTGTTTTTTAATCGGCAACAGCAGCCGTCGCGTCATTTGTTATCTTCCTTTAGTATTTTTACTACATCATAAAGTCAGCATATGAACCAGTAACAAACTTTAACCAACAATTTTCGTGTGATTTTGAATATTTACTATACAGTTGGGCAGTGAAAGTTTTTCCATGTGAAAGTTTTTCCATGTGAAAGTGGGCGATGACGCAAAAAAGGTTGGGAAGCCCTGGTCTAGTCCTTAAATAAATGACTGCATAATTCAAACCTTAAACCTATGTTTAACCTCCCATTCATGTATACAACTAAAATGCGATCTGAGCGGTATCTTCTGTTAGATGAAGCCAATAGTTTTTTTTTTAAAGATGCGTGTGTTTCAAAGCCGACTGAGGGTTAGTTTAAGATTATTGGCGTTCAGGGCGATCTATTTCCATGCATAACGCGCGAAAATGTAAAAAAAAAATATTCGTGAACTCATCCCCAAAGGCCGTCCTCAAACCATCTCTAACATAATTGGGATAGATTCTTCTCTCATCCTCTGTATCGGCAATACAAAGAATTTTATACTAACAATTCTCGTCTTCTTTTCCATCCGCCTCACCAGTGGTATTTGTCTCGTTTGTTCTCTCGTGCTGTCATGCGCGTTTTTATAACGAGATCCATGCCCAAGAACTTTCAGATACAACTTTCGTGCGTATAATAAACTGTTTTGTCGGTAAGAGTTACAGTAATACCTGATCAATGAAAATGCATACCATCCTGACATCCAATGCATTTCTATAGTACAGTCCGAACTCTTTAATCCGGCACCCTTAAAACAAAGCCATTGCCGGATCACAGAAAGTACCGGATCACAGAAATCTCCCCTAAATAATAATAATAAACATAGTCTTGTCAGCTCATTTGACATTTATATCGCTGTGTTCAGAGTTAGAACTAAACAGAAAATAAAACAATTATTAATGCTTCAAATAAAGGTTGTTTTTTCTTTGTTTAATTCAACACAAAAGCTATAAAAAGAAGCTTAAAATCCCAAAATATATATTTACTATACTGTAGTAGGCCTACAGGTAACCTGTAAGTCAAACAGGAATTAGTAGTGTGTGTAATGCACAATAATTAATGCTTCCAAACAAAGTTTTTATTGTTTTATGCAACATAAAACCGGAAACCTAAAAATAAAAAAACAATGGACTAATGGTGAAGGATTTTTAAAAAAAGTGCGGGACCATTATATTTACCGAACCACAAAGTTCGGGCTGTAAATGTTGATCTATTTCATATATATATATATATATATATATGTGTGTGTGTATGTGTGTGTGTGTGTGTGTGTGTGTGTGTGTGTAAGGGAAGGGTTTTAAAAAAACAGCGGCTCCTTCTGCTATTAAGCATTACTCTTCAAGTATGAATTGAGTTCTCCGAGCGCTGGCGTACAGAGAAAAACGTTAAAATTCTCTTCCTTTCAGCACTGCGACGATGGCCTAGAGGTAAGATATCTGACTGGTGTCAGATCAGTCGGGTTTTGATCCCGGATTGAAGCAATCGAACGTCTAGCCACACTGAGGAGCTGTGATACAACGAAAGAGTCTGTCTGTGGATGACTATATATATATATAGAACCCTATTCTGTTTGAAACTCTCGCATTAATTCTTGACTAATGAAAATCCATTTCTTTCTAGTTTTCAATGCATTTTATCGTAAAACGTACATATCTATAAGTCTACACATCGTTCATGCTTAGAATATTGCTTCCTCATATCTACAGATCCTTGATAAAATTCGAACAAGTATCAGCAATATTATTTGCCTTGTTCTGGCGTCTTACAGTCAGTCAGTTTCCCAGCGCTGTAATGATGCTTTCCTGTGCCTTTATTATAAATAAATGGTAATTGTTCGGATGAGCTAATCGATATGGCATCTAGACTCTATGAATTTAAGCTCATTAATAGCATGGCGACGAAGATTAATCGATTTACAGTTAGCTTGATGTAACATTAATATCTATGCTAACAGTTTCTTTTCTCGCACTTCTCGCTTGTGGACCTCTCTTCTGGATCTATCCTTTCTAGTAATTTTAATATTCAAAAATTTAAACGCAATGTCAATCGCTATCTAATGTCCTCCTGATTAGTCTTCTTTTGTTCCCGCTCCTTAGTGATGTTTCTGTTTTTAATTCTTCCACGCCCAGCAACCTCTTGTGTCTTAGTGGCTTTACTGCCTTGCTCGGGGTAAGCTCGATTTAAAAAAAAAAAAAAAGAATAAAGAAAGACGTTGGTGTTCATTGTTTTGTTCACAGAGATTATTATTATTTTGTTGTTGTTTTTGTTCGTTTGTTTTTATCAGAGATATAATTAAAGGTCCGTTCTCTATGAAGTAGCAATGATGCGTAAAGGATAGAAATACAGAATTTAAGGGAGAGAGTTGGATGAAAATAATAGCAAGAAAAATCCCTTTAAGAGAGTGAGAGAGCGAGAGAGAGTAATTGAGAGACACCGAGAAAAGTAAAAACAAGAGAGACAAACTTTAAAAGTTAAGAAATAGAGGAACTTGAAAATAAGAGAAACAGAATTTAACAGAGAGAAACTTAGGGAGAGATCTGAGAAATATGAAGACAAGAGAGACAGGATCTAACTCCAAAAGTTAGAGAGATAGACTTGGAGAAATTTAAAAACATGAAAGACCAAATGAGAGAGACTTGAAGAAAGATGAAAGCAAAAGAACACGAAATCTGAGCGAGAAAGTGAGAGAGAAGTTTGAAGATAAAAAGAGACAGAATTTAGCAGTGAGAAACACGAAGAAAGATAAAGGCCAAAAGACACCGAATCAGTGATAGATAGATAGATAGATAGATAGATAGATAGATAGATAGATAGATAAGAAGCAGAAGACTATAAAGATAGATAGATAGATAGATAGATAGATAGATAGATAGATAGATAGATAAGAAGCAGAAGACTATAAAGATAGATAGATAGATAGATAGATAAGAAGCAGAAGACTATAAAGATAGATAGATAGATAGATAGATAGATAGATAAGAAGCAGAAGACTATAAAGATAGATAGATAGATAGATAGATAGATAGATAGAAGCAAAGACTATAAAGATAGATAGATAGATAGATAGATAGATAGATAGATAAGAAGCAGAAGACTATAAAGATAGATAGATAGATAGATAGATAGATAAGAAGCAGAAGACTATAAAGATAGATAGATAGATAGATAGATAGATAAGAAGCAGAAGACTATAAAGATAGATAGATAGATAGATAGATAAGAAGCAGAAGACTATAAAGATAGATAGATAGATAGATAAGAAGCAGAAGACTATAAAGATAGATAGATAGATAGATAAGAAGCAGAAGACTATAAAGATAGATAGATAGATAGATAATAGATAGAAGCAGAAGACTATAAAGATAGAGATAGATAGATAGATAGATAGATAGATAGATAGATAGATATAAAGATAGAAGACTATAAAGATAGATAGATAGATAGATAGATAGATAGATAGATAAGAAGCAGAAGACTATAAAGATAGATAGATAGATAGATAGATAGATAGATAAGAAGCAGAAGACTATAAAGATAGATAGATAGATAGATAGATAGATAGATAGATAGATAGATAGATAGATAAGAAGCAGATACTATAAAGATAGATAGATAGATAGATAGATAGATAAGAAGCAGAAGAAGATAGATAGATAGATAGATAGATAGATAGATAAGAAGCAGAAGACTATAAAGATAGATAGATAGATAGATAGATAGATAAGATAAAGATAGATAGATAGATAGATAGATGGATAGATAGATAAGAAGCAGAAGACTATAAAGATAGATAGATAGATAGATAGATAGATAGATAGATAGATAGATAGAAGACTATAAATAGATAGATAGATAGATAGATGATAGAGAGAGATAGATAGATAGATAGATAGATAGGGAGAGAGATAGAGAGAGGGGGGGAAAAGGGGGAAAAATTTGAAAAAAAATCTGAGAAAGAGAGAACTTTGCAAAAAGTTAAGAGAAGTCTAATGTAAGTGTGTAATAGAAACTTGAAAAAAGATAGAAACAGCAGATACAGAATGTAAGAAAGGTATAAAGAGAAAGAAAGAGAGTGATAGAAAATTAAAATTAAATGAAAACAAGACCTGACAGAGAGAGGGGGTGGAGAGAGAGGGAAATAGGGAGACGGAACGATAAAAGAATTTAGTAGAGAGAGACTTGAAGAAAGATAAATGCTAAAAGAAACAAAATCAAAGAGAGAGGAGGAGGAGAGAGAGAGAGAGAGAGAAAAGAGATACTTGAAGAGTAAGAACCTAACTGAGAGAGAGAGAGAGAGAAAGAGAGGGCGAGATAGAGGGAAAAGAAACAAATAAAGCTAAAGACAAGAGGGACAAGAGTGAGAGATATCTGAAGAAAGATAAGGTAAAGACAGAAATAGAAAAGAGAGACTGAAATAGAAAAGAGAGACTGAAATAGAAAAGAGAGACTGAAATAGAAAAGAGAGAGAGAGAGAAATAGAAAAGAGAAACTGAAATGTAAAGTCGAGTAAGATTTTAACTGAGACAAAGAGAGAGGGATATATAAAGCTAAAGAGAGAGAGAGAGAGAGAGAGAGATGGAGAATCTAATAGGGTGGGAGAGAGACCTGAAGAAAAATAAGGTAAAAGAAACAAAAATCAAATAGAAAGAAAATTCGAAACTTGAATATAAAGACAAGTGAGTCAAACTCAAAAGGTGGGGAAAGAGTAAAGGCAAGAGAGACAGAATATAACACAGAGGGAAAAACTTTTTTTACGGTTTGTCAACCCTGTATGGGTTATTTAAAGGCGAAACATATTTTGAATTGCTAAAATAATTATTTTTTGTTAATAAATATTACATTAACAATTTCTTCAGAATAACAACATTTTTTTTTTCAGATACAAATCCTACTATTTAACCCGTAGCTGGGAAGGGTATTTGCGCGTAAATGAATATAACGATTCCCAGCCGGAGTTCGATCTAGGCTCTCCGTATTCTCATTCCGAGCCGCTATCCCTTACACACCCCACACCCACGACAGAGAATGGGAGAAAAAGAGAGTGAAAGAGAGAGAGAGAGACTCGAAGAACGATGAAGAGAAAATTTAATGGATAAATAGTGGTTGTAAATGGAGTTTGGAAATTGCAACAGTCGAAATATTAACTCTATCCTATGGATAAAGGCAACATTATTGTATCAGAAAGAAAAAAAAAAGCAACTGGATAAAAATTGTTTCTCTATAAGAAAGACTTCAGACTCAAATATACGTACTTTGTCCGAAGCGAACTTACATTCGAAGAAGGCGGCGTCTATCGTCGATTGTTCTAAACACACACATATGATGATATATAGTTAATTCCAAATAATCAAAGATGCCACCATCGAAACCATTTCTTATTTTCTCTGTGTATTTATTTCCTTTTCCTGTCTTTCCAATTAGGATAGGAGTTTAGTACATCGTCTTGGCTTACCTCGTAGCAAAAATAGTTGCCTATTTTGCACTGGTTACCAGAGGTCGGTGTATGAGCTTAGTTAAAAACAAAAAAAACAGCTAGTATTCTATCTTCTGTTGCACAAGATATGCAGCCCTACCGAACCCGATAAAAAAAATGACATTACGAATTTTTCATCGCTTATTGCAATCCATTTGAGTCTTGCGCCGTACTAAGGAATAAAAAAAATCAAAAACATTCTCATAATTTGTGGACAAATAAGGAACCACTAACTGGCATTCAGTCTTTATTTTTAATGGATAAATATTATCTTTACTTTTAATGGATAAATATTATCTTTATTTTTAATGGATAAATATTATCTTTACTTTTAATGATAAATATTATCTTTATTTTTAATGGATAAATATTATCTTTATTTTTAATTGTAAATATGATATTTATGTGTACGGCAATAAACATGGTGTTTATTTTTAATCGATTAATATGTTTTTTATTTTTAATTGATAAATAATCTTTATTTTTTACTGTTATAAACAGCAACGATTGTAATATTTAAAAATAAAGATCATATTTATCAATTAAAAATAAAGATAATATTTATTCATTAAAAATGAAGTTAATATATATCTAGAGATTAATTAAAAATCAAAATCATATTAATCAATTAAAAATAAACATTTACCACCGTACATATGAAGATCATATTTATTAATTAAAAATAAACATCGTGTTTATCAAAGTACATATATATTCATTAAGCATTAATTTATTAATTACAAAAACAGATGATAAATTATTAATGAAAATGATGATCACATTGATCAATTAAAAATGAAGAACATATTTACCAATTAAAAGTACAGATTAAATTTATCAATTAAAAATAACGAATATATTCATCAATTAAAAATGAATATCATATTCATGAATTTAAATACAGATGGAAATATCAAAGATAATACAATAATTAATCTTTCTAAAACAGCAATCTGTCATGTGTTCGTTTACAATCAAATCTAATAATATCAGTTGGTCATAGAGTGGTATACGCCACTGAATCAGTCTGAGAGAGACGGCACTTTTTCATGTAACAACAACGTCATTCGAAAGTAAGGATTTAGTTTTTTCATTTTTAATCGATGGATGATCGAATTTCGATAGTATGACAACCGAGGCAGAACTTGTAAGTTGTCATGGGATTTTGCAAGCCACTCTTGGCAAGGGACGGGTTTGGAGCGCTCGAAATAGATTAATTTAGTTCCAATGATGATTTGGACCGTGATAACATTTGCCGTGTCATGGTCAGATAGACAGACAGACAGACAAAATTAAATGTTCACTTATGCTATATCTCCTGTGAATGTTGTGAAAATTACACTAAATCTTCAGGAGACTTGGCTGTAAAATTTAAAATTTTATTTTATTTATTGCGCGGAGAAAAATTTTTCATAGCGTTTTTCAACAGGTAAACATATTGAACACGTAATTTGCTTCACACGTGACTGAAACTTACATACATATTCTGAAAAGTTACATTTCGACGCTTCTTTCTGTATGATTCGTAAGTGGAATGTGAATTTTAATTGTTTTACATTAAAAATGAAAATGGAGAAAATGAGATACTATTTTTCATCTGAAAAAGAATCGCTGTACAAATAGCAAAAAAGTATGTGTTTTTTTATCGAGAAGGTACCGTAGCTAAAAGTCAGGTATGTAAGTAGTTCGCTCCGTTTTCAGAAGTGGGAATATTGGACTGGAAGACCAAAATGTTTTACTCTGTAACATATTTATTTTTAATTCTGTAGCATAATATTTCAATTTGCATATAGAAATTGACTTTGGATATGATTTTAATGAAATTCCTTTGCAAAAAAATTAGTAATTTGTAAAATTAGTGCAATAATGTAAATTGTCAAAGCAGTAGTTGTCTTAACTTATATGTTAATGTGTTAGAAATAGTTATAATCAGTTAACGACTCGACAGCCACACACACACAGACATATATATTTCATTAAAAACGATAAGCTGAAAAATCGAATCATCCTTGATAATGGCTAAAGGTATAGCCGAAAGCGCTCGGAAATATAAAACATTTGGACAGTTCTTACACGCCCTTTGTCCAGAAAAGAAAGCTCTTGTTCGAATACAAGAAAAATTAAATAAAAAGGTTAACAGTGGTACCTTGTCTGTCGTTTTAAATGAAACATGCATAAAGGAAGGATTGCTGTCTAAATATACAATATATATATATATATATACCGGGAACGATAGGCAAATTGTGGCCATTTTATATTTTTAATTTCGTGCATGCTCGTTGTTTGTTTTTGATATTGTCGACTTGACAGCATTGTAGTGCCATTTGGGCGCCGTCTATGAGAAAAGGAGTGCCATGACGCAATTCACTCCGGCAGAAATTTGAAAACGGCATGCTGTACTGCTTGGAATTCGCACCGGAAGCTCCAATGCAAACATTTCAGAGTATTTGGATATCAATCTAATTACAGTGCAGAGGATTCGGAAAGAGTTAGATGAGTTTAATGGTGATTACGAAGGTACGGCAACTCAGAAAACTCACTGATCGATCTGATAAGAAGAGAACTCCTGAATTTGCTGATGTCCCCAGACTCAACACGAAGGCCTACATCAAGTGCCCTGGGTCAGAAAGTGACTTCTGGAAGACCCCATATCTGGCAACACGTCTCTGCACCGTGTCACACAAGTAGTATGGCCGTCAGACAATTTCTGCGACAATATAGCTTCCATCTGACCAGCTAACTCCCCAGATTGCAATCTTGATTATTATGTGTGGTGCGCAGTTGAAAAAAAAAAGAAAAGATATTTTTGTGTAATTTTGTTAAATATATCTGTTAAAATGAGATGTGTGTTACTTCTTATTTTTGCATAATTTAGACGACAATTTATCCAGCGTACCCTATATCCATGATTGTAATATGTGATTGCAATATATAGACCGACAGAGACGGAGAGGTAGATACACATATTTGTGCGCATAGATAGATAGATAGATAGATAGATAGATAGATAGATAGATAATGAATAGACTGTAACAGACTGTAGATAGATAGATAGATAGATAGATAGATAGATAGATAGATAGATAGATAATGAACAGACTGTAATAAATAGATAGATAGATAGATAGATAGATAGATAGATAGATAGATAGATAGATAGATAATGAACAGACTGTAATAGATAGATAGATAGATAGATAGATAGATAGATAGATAGATAGATAGATAGATAGATAGATGGATTTTAAGTAAAATATTGATTAATATCATAGTAGCTGCCAAAAATAATGGGGCCATTTACGTATGGATAGACCTTTTCGCTTTCGATCCGTGGCGTATCTGTGCAGTTTGCCATGAATCAAAAGCTAAAACCTTGAACTGCCAATCAAATGATCTGAAATCGAAAATGACAGCTTGAAAATAAATCGCCATTGAATAGAAATTCTCCCTCTCTTTCCTTCTTTCACTTGACTGTTGCTTCATTTGAACGGATTAAAAATTAAAAAAAAAAACAACATTAATAACGCATGTGGATACTTTTAACGAAATTAAGAAATTAGCTGAATTTGAATACGCCATTTTTTTTATTCGAAAAATTAAAACTGTCATTTGTATTTACTGTATCTTCTATACGCCCTGTCCCTTCAGGACACGGGCGGTCATTACTCTCCACAACTTCCTATCATCTGTAGCTCTTAGAAATATTTAACGTTTTACTATCCCTTTAATTCCCTGTTCTGCTATCTATTTACACAAGCTCTTTAAAGGTAGATTATTCGCTGTTTCCCTCTGCCTTAATGTCAAATTCTCTAAGCACTTATTCCTTATATCATAGAAGTTTACGCTGATTTCTGATTCTAAGTATAAGTGTCCTTTTAAACTCCCTTTTCCTTAAGACTTCTTCATTGTTTGGATGCTCTGTTCATCGTATTCTCAGCATCCTTCTGTAGAACCACATTTCTGTTGCCTTCATATGTGAGGAAATTGTCCCGTATTCCCTATATATAGGAGGACTGATATTACATAAGAGTTCAGCACTCTTTTCTTCTTTTTCCTTTTTGTTTCTAATGAAATTTTCCTGGTGCTTAATACTTTGCTTAGCTTTTGGAAGGCATATTTTACTATTTTAATGTGCCTTAAGATTTCTGTGCCATATTTTCCGTCCTGTGTAATAAGGCTTTCCAAGTAGTTAAAGATAAAGAAGAGACTCCAGGCGACGAAGACGTTCTACAGTAGGAAGCTTAGGCTATCAAGGACCGAGTGTGTGATCAACGATGAGAGGTTGTAAAGAAGGAGGAGGCTTATACTTAACATCACGAAGAGGCAGCTGAAATTTCTAGGACACATAATGAGGAAGGAGAGCCTGGAGAATATGATACTCATGGGTCGAAATACAAGGGAAAACAACGCGTGACCTTGGCGAGCTTGAGCAGGTGGATGATAGAATATGGTCTGGAGGAGGAAGCAGAGGGAAGGAACTTGTTGAGAGTTGCAGGAGATAGAGGGACGTGGAGAGCCATGATCGCCTACGTCCTGAAAGAACATAGCACATAGAAAGAAAGAAGGTTGTAAAATTTATGAACGTGCTTGATTTTGAGACCTCCAAGTCTTAGTTTACATCTTGGGTGGTTTCTTTTGTTTCAGATAACTGATAATTGACATCCATTAAAAACATGGCAGTAGAACAGTCTACCCCAGAGAGCGAAATAAAGGGTTCAGTTCGACATTCCAACCACCTGAAGATGGCCGGAGCCTACAACAGCCGAAACGTTGTGATAAATAAGGCAGCAAAGATGAGGACAATAGTCCGAATAATGTAAATAGTGTAATATTACAGTATTATGTAATTCTTGCAATTATTTTATTTCAAATTAATAACTGCTGTCATAATATGGATGCGCATGGGTTATTGAGGCAGAAGGTGAAAGAGACAAACCAAGTTCAAATCACTGCCTAGTCTGCTGCGTTCACTTTCACACAAAAGCCCTTTGGAAAGGTACAGATCCTACTTTTCTCTCTGCCATCGCCCTTGTATAGGTTTAATCGCAGGGTAGGCTACGCTAGTCCGTCGGTAGCAGCCAGACGAGGCAAAGAAGAACTTTAAATTCAAAACCGTGTCGAAAGCAACGGAAAATCACTCCATTCTCTTTCCAAAGAAGTCATGGCTAATGACAGTGTCAAGCAAAACATTAGACTACCCTATGGAATTGATCGGGTAAACATATATCTGTCATAATGAAACTTTTTTAATAGTAATATTCAGCCTGTCCAAGTTCCGGTAGAGGGGTTCACTCGAGATGGAGGGTTACGTTAAGGGGCAGTTTATACAAATAGGAGGGGGAAGATAACGGTTAACTCTAGACTTGAACATGCTATGATTGTATTGATCGGAGAAACATCCTCTTAGGGGTCTGTTCGATAGAGCAGTTGTTCGCTGAAAGAAGCTATTCGCCTGGCACTTACTTCTCGCCGACGGACTACGGAGAGAATGTGGGTAGTTTGCTATACTGTAGCAGGGTAGTCTAGGCCGTCAGTAGCAGCCAGACGAGGCGAAGAAGAACTTTAAATTCAAAACCGTGTCGAAAGCAACGAAAAATCACTCCACTCTTTTTCTTAAGAAGTCATGGCTGATGTCCCCGGACTCAACACGAAGGCCTACATCAAGTGCCTTGAAGAGTTAGTTCTGCTCTGGGTCAGAAAGTGACTTCTGGAAGACCCCATCCCATATCTGGCAACAGGACTCTGCACCATGTCACACAAGTAGGAGAAACCAGTCATGGCCGTCAGACAATTTCTGCGGCCATATCGTTTCCATCTGACCAGCTAACTCCCCACATTGCAATCCCCTTGATTATTATGTGTGGGGCGCAGTTGAGCAAGAGACCAACAAAACTCCTTGTAACGCCAAAAATGAACTGAAGGTAAGGATTATGGGAGCATTCACCAACTTAAACAAGGAGACCGTCCAGAAAAGATGCAGGAGATTCCGAAGTCGTCTAGAGGCCGTGGTTGAAGCCAATGGCGATTTTATTGAATAAATTTACTCTTTAGTATTTTAAGATATTTTTAAAACAAAAATAAACAGGAGTCTATCACATGGCAGGGTTCGGGTAAAAATGTCTATCATATTAAATATTTTTTATAGTAAGATTCACTCTGTACAAGTCCCGAGTGGTGGTGGTGGGGGGGGGTCACTCGAGGTGGAGCGTTACGTTAAGGGGCAATTTATACAGGTAGGAGGGGGAGATAACGGTTAACTCTAGACTTGAACAGGTTATGATTATAGTGATCGGGAAAAGATCATCTTAGGAGTCTGTCCAACAGAGTAAGGGTTCGCGGGAAGAAGCTGTTCGGGGGGGGGCTTACGTCTTACCGATGGAATACGGAAGGGATTTAGGCGGGAATGTGAGTGGCATGGCGACTCCTAGTCTTGAAGGTTAAATCTGGTGAAACCAAGGAATCTAGTTGGTCCGAACATTTTCCATGGAAGTAGCGATTGATCAGTGAGAAGCTCGCCACATCCCACCTATGAGAGATAGGATGGAAGGTGGAAAATAATTCGTCACCCACAAGGACTCGGAGACGCTTTTGAACTCTATCGAGACTAGAAAGTGAGGACTGGGCAGCTCGCTCCCAAATATAACAACAGTACTCCATTTTCGGTCTGATCTGGCTCTTGTAAAGGTAGAGCAGCGCTTCTTAAACTATGTGTCGGTACCCCAAATGAGGCCGCGAAGCGAAATGCTAGGTCGTGAAAATCAAATTCAAACATTTGCGTTTCAGTTTATATAGGTACCTCCACGAGATCGCTAAAAAGTGCACAGCATGATAAAAAAAGACGCCAAACTTGACGAAAACAAAATTTTATCGTCTAAATGTTTATGTTATTATTAAGAGGAAAGATCAAAGTATTTTGGGCTTGTTTTTTTTTTTTACATTTTTTAATCGTTCCTAGCACGTTCGAAATTTTCGTTAAAAGTCTTGTTTTTTTTTAGTCAGCAAAATTGACAGATAATCAATCATGTCAACTATTTTTTCCATTTTATAGAAAAATAAAAAGCTCAGTTTCAAATTTATTTTAAAAATCAATTATAATTTTTTCACAACTAATTTTTAAAAAATTAGAAATTAAAATGTTTATTTAAAATATTTTGAAACTAGCATCACTTAGTTTCTGCACCGAAAAGATGTAGTTTAAAAATAAGACAAAGCAGGTCATAACATTTCGCGTCACTTGACAGGTGATGAATAATGATTTCATCACGTATTGACAGCTTACGGGAGGACAGATGCGATATAATTATTTAGATTAAAGTGAACAAATTATTTACCTCGTTATTTTTAAGGAAAACTTTCAGCGCTCTAATTTTTTGTACTTAGCTTTCACCTTTACATTTACGATGCTTTATGGAAAATATATTATAAAAAAATTAAAATAAGACTGTAGAGAGTGAGATTAAATTTCATAAGAAAGGTATCTAATTAATTTATAGGTAACTTTCTTATGTAATTTTATCAGAAGTGTACATAAAATACTATAATTTATGTACATTTATTACATTTTACTGTGTTATTTGTATTTCCATTCATTTTATTATTAATTTTGATATTTCATTTATGGAAAAAATGTCATAACTAAGATAAAAATAAAAATAAGATCATATAAATTTCATAAGAAGATACTGATACTTATAGGAATCCTGCTCAATTGAAATTGAAAAATCAAATTAACTTCTCCGCACGTGTTTCGTAAAAATAAAGGCCTTAACAGTGGAGAACAATGCTTAACTCAAATAACGCAACTTAATTGTATTCTGGTTGGTCTTCCGTACTTTATAATTACAGCCGTATTATGAACACAAAATTAGATTTCTTAATTACTGGGAGTCTTCTGATTGGTCTAAGTGATACAATTTAAAATGGGGTAAAAAATGATCTATGTCATGAAGACATTTACGAAACTAAATGCGGCTTTCAACTAATTTTATAATATTTTAACAACTTAAATGTAAAAATCTAAAATAATTAAAGAAATAACAAATGATTGTATTAAAAATTCATTTTTCATCGAAAAATTTTTTGCTTTTAGAAAATATTGTCCATATTCATAAAAACAACTAAAAGCAAATAAACGCATTTGAAATTAAATAATATCTTTGTTTTATTGAGTTTTGTATGTTACAATTCAGAGCTGATTTTCAGGTGGTGGAGTCCAATTAAAAAATACATGATTTACTTTCCTCAAAGCCTTGTACTTTTGACTAATATGATCATTAAAGTGAATGCTATTGAATTTCTATAGTTTTCATAAAATTAGTTGGTGGGGGGTAATAAATATAAATAAAAAATTTGTCATGACTTTAAAAAAGAAAGCATATTTATAATATCATTTGTAAATAGTTTCTGAAAGTTTCATTAACTATTAAATTAATTAATTATTTTTATTTTGCAAGATTTTCCAAATTAATGTCTGTTAAACAAAAAAAAAACAAAAAAAAACGTGCTAAAAATGTTGATGTTATTTTACTAGATCCGGTGTTACAAAGAGAAACAAGGTTTTCTTCTAATAAAAATTTAGAATGTTCTAAAAAGAAGGAAAAATTTTAAGAAATAATTAAAAAAATACTTCGGTCTTTCCTCTTAATAATAACATAAACATTTAGACGATAAAATTTTGTTTTCGTCAAGTTTGGCGTCTTTTTCATCATACTATGCTCTTTTTTTTAGCAATCTCATGAAGGTAACTAAGTTTATATGTTATTTCATAACCGTCCAATATTTAACGTGATGCGCCATGCAATCGCTGCGGTAATAAAACACGCGTGCGGCGCTGTTGCGACAAGTGCCGTGACAACGGATGTATTTTCAGTGTAGTTGGTTAATATCTGGGGTCGCCAAAAAAAAATCATCATGAAAGCTGGGGACATGAATGAAAAAAGTTTAAGAAGCGTTGGAATATAATGTCTCGATTTTATCGCTATCTACATCAACCGATCTACGACTACAGTACCTAATTTTTACGAGAGGATCAGATAAAGATATACAGTATTTAATACTTGATTTAGCTTTATTGACATTTAACATCGGATTTAGCCATTCCACTTTTTATCTCGTAGTACCCTGCTTCGTATAACGTTGTTTTAATACATCGCTTCTTAAACTATGGGTCGCGACCCGAAATGATGGAGTCGTGAAAATTAAATTGAATTTCAGTTTATATTTTATTTCACAACCGTCCAATATTTAAGAGGATGCGCCATGCAATCGATGCGGTAATAAACAAATGCAGTGACAACGGATGTATTTTCAGTGTAGTTGGTTAATACCTGGAGTCGCCAAAAATCTCGTCATGAAAGCTGGGGACATGAATGAAAAACGTTTAAGCACTGAGGTAGAGGATAGCATGAGAAGTCAGGTGCTTACTGGAACAGTACAGGGATCCTACCATTTTACCTGCATCTTTAATGATGGAATGTATACATTGGAGGTCATGTATGAGTTTAAGGCCCATTAGTCTCTCAAGGAACACAAGATAGGTTACGCTTGGGGTACTTTTGTCCAGCACTATACAGAAAACTACAAAACCAAAATATCAACCCATGAACTCGGGTCATGTTCTTAAATTGCCTCGACAAATCGAGACTCTCATGTGGATGTCATGAATAACATCCAACTCGTTCAAAAAATGTCTAAACTACCAGCTGTATACAAATGTTTTCTCAGATCAATGATTAAAAATCGCTTCTTTAGTTTTATCATACATTCGTTCAAACTCTTCATGTTGCTTTCCTTTAGCCCTCTTACCTCTCAATCTCTCCTGCGTGTATCAAATTTTCCAAGCCCTCATTATGTACCCTATAAATTTCAACTGTCTCTTGCTGATGTTAAGCATGTGTCCTTTTTGTTTCCATTTTCTCTAGAACTTCGTCGTTGCTCACATGCTCGGTCCATGTTATATTTCAGCAACTTTCTATAGAACCATATTTTTGTTGTTTCAAGTCTCTTCTTCATCTGTGAGGAGATTGTTCAGCATTCGCCGCCATATAGGGGGACCGGATACGACATAACAGTTCAGTACTCTTTTCTTTGGTTTTAAAGATGTTTTTATGGTTCTTAATAATTTGCTTAGTTTCTGGATGGCATATTTCGCTATCCCAAACCGCCTTCGGATTTTCGTGTCGCACTTTCCGACTTTGCTTCCCAGTTATCTAACTTGTACCTGTTTTATTTCGGTATCTTTAATCTGTAATTTGCATCGCTTCAAACGAACAAATTCGATAAATCTTAAAGACAATCCTTCCTCAGACCAAAAGTGTTTTAGCAAATAAAAAAAAAACTACATCATATGGAGACTTCCAACAGCAGCAACAACAAAAATGGGTAGCAGATATAAGGGAAAATAATGACATAAACATGGTGTTAACTTTCTACGCAACATTAAACAAAAGATATGGAAGGACATTCCCATTAATATTAGAAAAAAGCTATAACTATTAACGGATTTGAGAAGTTTAATTTTTGAAAAAAAATGTTTTAAGAGAAAGATTTTATAAATTTCAACTGACGCTAATTGTTCGGTCAATGAATATCGAATGTTTCCTTATAAGGAAACGGCTAATTTTACCAATACCATATACCTTAATTCTGCTAGACTCAAGAGATATTTTAAGAAATTTTTTTAAGTTGGGATCTCATACGTATATACATTAAATAATGTCGTTAGTATGTTTTTAAATATTTACTCGGGTTAGCTTAACCTAACACAAGACCTAATTTTGTGGAAATGCCAATTGAAAGACTATGATTTATCTAGTGAGAATAGGCTGCCTGATTTGAAATTCAGTATATGAAATCTTAGCATTTACCTGCAATAATTAGTTATTGATTATTGATCTCTGAGCGTATCTTGATGATCGGTTTATTAAAATAGGTCCGCTATTTCTTTTCAGCGATGCGCAGCAAATCAAATGAATTGAATTAACAAAGGTTTTGAAGCGATATTATTCTGTGAATATACATTAGAAGTTTATTTTGAGCATTTGTTGCGGAAATAGCTGCGTGGTTATTGTGTTAGGCTCGCTACTTCCATCGAAATTGCTCGGACGAACGACATTCATTGATTCCGCCGGATCTAAACTTAACGGCTAGGACCCGCCATGTCACTTACATTGGAGTAAACCACCCACATTCTCTCCGTATTCCATCGGCGAAAAGTAAATGTCAGGCGAATAACTTCTTCCCGAGAACAAATGCTTAAGAAAGATAGTGGAGTGATTTTTCGTTGATTTCGACACGGTTTTGAATTTAAAGTTCTTCTTCGCCTCGTCTGGCTGCTACTGACGGCCTAGCCTACCTTGCTACATTATAGAAAACTACCCACATTCTCTCCGTAGTCCGTCGGCGAGAAGTAAGTGCCAGGCGAATAGCTTCTTTTAGCGAACAACTGCTCTATGGAACAGACTCCTAAGAGGATGTTTCTCCGATCAATACAATCATAAAATGTTCAAGAGTTAAACGTTATCTCCCCCTCCTATCCGTATAAACTGCCCCTTAACGTAACCCCATGTACAAGTCCTTCGAGTGACCCCCCACCCGGGGACTTGTACATGGCGAAGTTACTGTAAAAGTTTCAATATGACAGATATATGTTTACCCGAAGACTTTCATGTGGTAGTCTAATGTTTTGCTTGACACTGCCTTTAGCCAAGACTTCTTTGGAAAGAGAATGGAGTGATTTTCCGTTGCTTTTGACACGATTTTGAATTTAAAGTTCTTCTTCGCCTCGCCTGGCTGCTACCGATGGCCTAGCCTCCCCTGCGATTTAACCTATACATGAGCGATGGCAGAGAGAAGACAAGTTCCATGGTTCGGTCGCCCTTAAACATACTTGGAAGTCATGGTATTAAAAAAAAAAAAAAAAACAACCAGTTACCCACATGTAAAAAAATATGGCGACGCAGAGAATAATTGGTTGGTTGGTTAATTTTCTTTATCGGAATATCAACACCTGTAATGCCGAAATCTAAATATCTTGAACACAATTTTATGACTTTAACTAAATATATTTTGAACGCAATCGCATGCCTTCAACTACAGATAAGATGTGTTGTTGGTTATTTTGCAATAAAATGTATTATAAAAATAACTGAAATAATTTCAACTGAGATATCCGTAAGAGGAATGACACGTAGAACTAGAACAATCTACCCCGGTGGATGAAATAAAAGGGGTTCGGTTCGAAATTCCAATCACATGAAGAAGGCCGGAGCGTACAACGACCGAAATCATACAGTTCAAAAGTTTGGAGCCACCCCAGAATTAGCATGAGATGAACTTGATAGAAGAAGAGTGAGAAAGAAAAAAAAAGAAGAAAAAGAGATCTTAGAGTCATTGAAAAAAAATGGAATCAATTATCAAACTTATACTTTGAGAAACATTTGTGACGAATGCCAAAAGTTTGTGCTGCAGTAATCAAGGCTAAAGGAGGATATTTTGACGAGAGCAAAATTTAATCATAAAATGCTTTTGTTTTTCTTTTTGTCAGAATAAACTTTTTAATAAAAAAATCATGTGTCACTTTATTTTAACCATGTATAATAATTTTCTCTTATTTAAAGTACAAAACAACTACTTTTGAGCCAATTCAAAAAATTACCAGGAGTCACCTCAAATTTTTGAACTGTAGAGTATATATAACTAAGACCGGGTTTTTCGTTTTATGAATAATATGGAACTTTATGCTCAGCATGAATAGGTTAATGTTAAAGTAATGTTAAAGAAATGCATCCATGGAAATTTCTCGGATATCGAAAAATATATCCCAAGATTATACCTAAAGACAGTTTTTAGTTTTTTCTTGCCCACTTTAAGAAGCATCCAGAGTTCTTAATATTGTTACACTTGATAAAATTATGCGTTTTAGAAACTTTCTACTGTTTAAAATGTAAAGTCTTATACAATCTATTAAAATTCTCAGAACTGATATGATGCCACCTACATGCGTCATTACATAAATTTAAATTCGGAAATTTTATAACGTTCCCATGACATAGAATACATTCAAAATTTAAAAATAGCATGTAAAATTGCAGTACAAAGTTATCACAGGATTCCTTCAAAATGGACTTTGATTCTTGACCATGGCTGTAGACAATCAAAAAATTTGAAATATTAAATAAACTAACATGAACTGTGATCCGTTCCTTAATACTTTCAATTCTAATAGACGGAAATCAATCCGGTAATTAAAGAATAATATTTAAAAATAAAACTGATACAATTGGTGTGTTCTATTTAACAAAACTTGTTTAAATGAGCACTTGCTGTCTAAATAAACACAATATCACACACACACACACATACAAACACATAATGTACAAAATATAATAAAATATAAACATACTTCCACAATAAACCTTTAGATTTGTGATTTCAGAAGTTAAACACAGACGTTGCATATGAAGCAGAATAATTTTTACTATAATAAATAATAAATTATAAAATAATAAATAATAATAACAATTTAATAATAATATTTAATAATAATGGTAATAGTAATATATTAATATAATATATATATTATATTACTATTATATTATATCGTATATTATATATTATTATATTATATATAATACATATTACATATTATATATTATATACATTATATACATTATTATTATATATTATTATATATATTATTATATATATTATTACATATATTACAGATATTATATTATTATATTTATATAGTATACATACTATTATTATATATCAATTATTATTATTATCATAATTATTATTATTATATATAAATATTATATATATTATATTCTATTATTATATATATTATATATTATTATATTATATCATATTATAATATTGTATATAATATTAATAATAATATAAAATCATAATAATAATAATAATAATAATAATAATAATAATAATAATAAGAAGAAGAAGAAGAAGAAGAAGAAATAAGAAATAAATAATAATAAATAGTTCATCTTACTCTTTTTTCTCTCTTATGTCATTTATTTCCTCAGCTCTTTCTGGAAAGAGAAATTAAGGACGGAAAATGATACTTGATATCGTTAAAGTCTATTCGACACTTTAAATAATAAACCTGACTACTCGAACCAAAGTGTCCGTTGCTTTTTTTTTCTTTTTTTTTCTTATATCCATTAATTCCTTTTCGCGCCAAGTACTGTGTTGCAATCTTGACCCTTACAACAAACTTTGCCATTACTGTGTAACTGGACGCAATTAAGCTTGGTAAAGAGTATGAAAATCTTTGCTGTTTCTGTTTAGACTATAAGACTGTCATGGGAATATCGGTTTGTCTAAGTGCTTATTCGCTCATTCTCTTCTTGTTTAAACATCCAAACATACCGGCTAACAGGCATATCACATGGAAACACCGGTTCTCGAACGATCACCGAAGTTAAGCAACATCAATACCTAGAAAGGTGACTGCTTGAGAATATCAGGTATTGTAAGCTTGGATGTTCGAATGGTGTAATGGATGACGGCTCAGCTTTAGAAATCGGCGAGCCGAGTTCCAATCACAGACGGGATCGTTACATTCACTTACGCGTAAATACCCTTGGTAAAGGTATAAATCTATCACTTTCTCTCCCAGCTATGGATTAATTAGTAAAACTAGTATCAGTAAAAATCATTATTAGTTGATTTTCGAATTACTCGTTTAATGTTCAGTACATCACTGTACTGTATAGACATTTAGAAATAAATTATAAATGTTACAAATGCTGTAAAGTGCTATTAAAACTATCTCAAGCTGGTTGACACAAATGTGGAGCGTGCCTGAAATAGCGGTCAAGTAAAACTTCTCGTTTAGTGATTATGTCATTGGAAATGATCCGGGTTGAGGGACTGTATTTCATTTAGTTGTCATAATACAAAATAGAACTGGCAAGAAGAATTTAAAAAGAAAAAAGAAACGTTGTTGATAAACGATTCCTCAAAGTCAAATTAATTTTGTGATTCCATTGAAACTTGTAGCTATTTTATACAGATACCACCACAGAAAACGCGATACCAAAGGTTTAAAATGATTTTTTTAAATGGAAAATCTTTCTTGAAACTTTTATTTTAGATTTCATTTCAAGCTAACAGATTAAATTTAATATTTCCCATGAGCAAAATACTTTGCTGTATTTCAAAAACTAATTTAAATTGACTGGAAGAATTTTTTTGTTTTGTTTTTGTTTGTTTTTTTGTATTTTAGTTTTTTTTTTGTTTTTTTTTTCTAAAATAGCTGATTCGCGCCTTTTTTAGTCGTCTCTCATTGCAATGTAATTCTCGTTATTAAAAAACCTTCCAAAAATAAAATATACGTTTCTAAAACTTCATTTAAGGAATATTAGTTGATTTAAAGTATAATTAATCTGATTTTAAACAAATATTATTTACTTGAAGTTTCGAATATTGCAGAAATGCATGTTTTTAACACAGCGGTAGCCATTTTCTTAAGCTGTTGACATGTATGATTGATGTTTATCGAATGTTGTTCTATGGAGACTTTGACCGTAAAAATAACTGAATGTAACATGGTCGCTATTTATATATAATTTTAAGTATTTAGTAATCATAAAAATTTAAGAAAATATTCTCCGTAGGCTAATTTTTTATTGAATTTTAGTTACTTTCTGGCTTTAAATTTACTAGATTTATCGCTCTTAGGTTCTGATAATGCCGTGTATGAGTGCCCGTATCTACAAAAATCGGCACGTTTATACATATATAAAAAATCAAAATTCTTTTAAAAATATTAGTGTTTTATATACAAAAAAAAAAAACCGTATTTAAATATTTTAAACAATAACCAAACTAAGCCGTCATTAGAACCATACGTGAAATTTTTAGCAGTTTTGGAGATTAGAAAAAGGAATTTAGCATCGTCCAAGTATTTTCTTTATACGAGAATTAAAATGTCGAAAATTAAAAAAAACATCGATTTTCTAAATAAATTAAATTAATATAATCATGGCTGGCTTACCATCCCAAAGCCTAGTGTATTTGTAAAATTCTCAGTAATTATGTAAATAATGTAGCGGGTGCAGTAGTAACAGTCGACGGAAAATGTGACATCAATCAGTTGTGTGCCATGCATGATACACGTATAGGTAATTATGTATCTTTCGATACATGACTGACGAGACAGATTTTTTTTCCGCAGTAGATTGCCATTTCTTTCTGCGGTAGACCAGTTGCCATCTAATCTGTAGAAACCGGTCTGTGTTGCTATTTACCGATAGCTGGGGAGGTGGGGGGAGAAGAAGAGGATTCATACCTTTTCCAAAGGAATTAGTACGTAAGTGAATGTAATGGATTCGACTGGAATTCGAACCCGGCTTTCCTATTCCTCAATCCGAGCCGCTATCCATTACTCCACCGTATGTGACATAGTGATCCGAAATGACGAAGAAATGGCGAAATATGTCTTCCACAAACTAAGCAAATTATCTAACCATAGGAAAATATCGTTAGAAATCAAAAATACATTATTTACATTATTCAGACTATTGTTCTCATCTTTGTCGCCATATTTATTACAACGTTTCGGTCGTTGTACGCTCCGGCCTTCTTCCAGTGGTCGAAATGTCGAACTGAACCCTTTATTTCGCTCACTGGGGTAGACTTTTCTAGTTCCACTTGCCATGTTTAATGGATGTCAGTTATCAGTTATCTCCTGTTAATTTTCCCTCTTTATTCACTGTGCCATGTGTCCTCAAGGACACATGGCACAGTGAATAAAGGCGTTGGTTGGATCCAGTGACAGGACCCAAAGAGTGTGAGTTCAATACCCGGTTAAGGCAGTGGAGAACTTTCAGATGGAAAATTAACAGGAGATAACTGATAACTGACATCCATTAAGCATGGCACGTGGAACTAGAACAGTCTAGCCCAGTGAACTAAAGGGTTCAGTTCGACATTCCAACCACCTGAAGGAGCGTACAACGGCCAAAACGTTGTAATAACTATGGCGACAAAGATGAGGACAATAGTCCGAATAATGTAAATAATGTACATAATAGCTCATCTCAGAAATATAGACAAATCAAAAATAGTACTGAACTACTATGTGATTCCATATGATAGTGAATGTCGGGCAATTTTCATGACAGAAAAAGAATGGACTTAAAGCGACAGAGGTGTGGCTCTACCGACGAATGCTAAAAAATGATGGACGGAATATCTGAGCTACAAAGACCTGTTAAGAAAAGCAGAAATTGCAAGGAAACTTATACTTACGATCAGAGCGAGAAAGTGACACAGAGTGAGTAAAGATGCCAAGAAAATGTAACACTTACAGGACATATCGAAGGCTCTCAAGAAAAACGGCGAGGAACCTATTTAACGACTCT
>CAHIKZ030005169.1:3210000-3277500 GCA_903632075.3 Acanthosepion pharaonis | reverse complement strand
ATAATAATTAATAATAATAATTAAATTATGCATCTGTAAAATGGCACATTTATCACTGACGCCATCAGACTTGGCCTTTTGAGTAACAAAAAAATTGAGCCACTAACCGAAATACCTGTCATCAAAGCCGTTATTTAAGGTAATTTAGGATATTCTATCTTTTTAGTTTGGCCTCTTTGGGGATTTTTTCTGTTTTAACTTAGCTAAGATATACAAGTGCATAGGTCTCCCACTGTTTTTGTCCTTCATTTTTATTTTTATCTTTCCCATCCCATCACCTGTTAAGTGACAGATCTTTTGATTCTCTGGTGCTATAAGAGATTTCTTTTCGTTTTTTCCGAGTCTTATTTTTCGCCCAGTTAACTAAGATCTTTTGCCACATGTGGCGTTCATTTAAGGGTATGTGGGACAAATACTAATACAGTTTTTGTTTAGTTACTTGTACTTACGTTTATTTTTTATTATATAAATTCATTGGATTCTGATTTTTGCCCCTCCCCGAGAATTGTACAAATAAAAATTTCATGTTAGGACTTTCATTGACGAAATGAAATATTTTGGTGACTATGGTAATGTTTTGGTGATGTGTCGTTATCGTGAAAGGAAAATTGTATTTAAGAATAGCTCAACGAGTGGGACTAGCTTATTTATGTTAAGATTGAAGGAGGCAAGTTTTCAATTTTAGCCCTTGTGATACATTTTGTAACTTTTGTGCAAATAAATATTAAGATCAAAGTGTAGTATATGTTCTCATCAGCTTAATCTGATTCTCTTTCTCTCCACTTGTATCCTCCCTTTATTTTATTTTTATTTTTTTCATCTCCTCACTGTAACCAAGCAATGTCTTCCCTCCTCTTTCCACGCGATTAAAACGCGGAATACTCCATTATTTATGACGTACTGACAGGACGTAATGGTGGCGCTAACTGACGAAGAGGTGGACTTGCACAATTGTATTAGGATGATGATGGTGATTATTATTATTATTATTATTAATACTAAAACTACTAATAATAATAAATTACTAGAGAAATACATTGCAGCTAATTTTACTATTTTTAAATTGAGTTCACCGCAAGCAAGGCAGTAAAGCCACTAAGACACAAGGGGTTACTATGTATGGAAGAATTAAAAATCAGAAACATTAATAAGGAGGGAGAACCAAAGAAGAGTAATCACAAGGAGAGTAGCGAGCGATTGATATTGCATTTAAAGATTAAAGTTACTGGAAAACATGGAGCCGGAATGGTATTCCACAAGCGAGAAAAGAAACTGTTAGCATAGAACTTAGAATTATATCTAGCCATCTTAGCTAAAAATTGATGAGACCTAGTTGCCAATCTAGTACTGCGTTTAAATTCATAAAGTCTAGGTACCATAACGAAGAGCCTATCCGAACACTTAACATGAAAGTATTCATATAAAAGACACAGGGATGCAACCTTACGTTGGTGGGAAACTGACTGAAGCTGAGATGCCAGATCAAGTCCAGTAATATTGCTGATTCTTATTTGGATTTTATCAAGGAGGTCTAGATAAATAGCAGGAGCACCGGCCCATATGAGAAAGCAATATTCTAAGCATGGACGGATGGTAGACTTATAGATATGTAAGATAGATTCAGGAGAGAAAAACTGTCTAGCACAACCAACTTTCGTAGCAGAAAACCTACCAACTGATTCAATATAATCTTTCATGTCAGTTGTGAGCGTTTGCCCGAGAAGGCACAACGAGACACTCTCCTGGTGGTCAGCATCAGCCATACTGATGGAAGTCAGGGAGGGGTCTCTCAGATGGTTAATAGGGAGCAGTTTAGTTTTAGAGGCGTTAAAGTTAACAAGCCATCATTTTCCCCAGTTAACAACGGACGGAAGGTCGTTTTATAGTATACCACTTATTCTTTTCTTTTTTTCATCAAGTCCACTCCATACCAGGCAGTAAAACCACTAAGGCACATGGTATCACTGTGTACCCATATAAAAGGCACAGGATGGTAGTTTACTGAATAAAAAAAAAGAAAAAAAAAAGATTATCAGTCACTAGATATTTATTATAGACTAGCAGTAGAGCCCGGCGTTGCCCGGGGATATAACAGTAAGAGATAGATCAAGTATCGACCATCATAAAGACTGAAAAATAAAATTGACAAAGATTATTGTTTAAGGTTGACGGACACGCATGTCTTAATTAGTTTTTTTTTTTTTTTTTTGACAAATTGGTCAAACCCAAACTCAAACAAAAACATTGTTTTCAATCGTTAAGAGTCTACTGATTGAATAGAATTTTATTATAAACAATTGTCTTTCTTGTAAATGGAATTTTTAAAGCATTCTGAATGTTAAAAGTAAAGAAAAATGTGTGCAAGAGAATAAGAAAGAGTACCTGCCAAAAACAAAGTGAAGTTTTGTTTTATCGGCTGAAAAATATAGGAAATCCGATGTGAGTTGTCCCCCTTCCATTTTCACGATGTCTCTTAATCGTGTTTTCAAATTGATTTTCTGCAAAAACAATTATATTTTTCCCATTTTTGGCGCTGTTAGAACCACCACAAGGTAATTTTATGTAGTCCTGTGAAGTTTTGTTGAAATCGGTTGAAAAATGTAGGAAATCCGATCCAATATATAAACGTACAGACACACACACACACACACACACACGCGCGCGCGCGCACACAATCTGCGTTTTATAATAAGTAAGATATTCATTGAAATACAAGAAAAATGAATGTTCACTGGTCAGGAATTAATGCAAGCGTTTCAGATAAAAAAGGAATTAGTGTCTAATGACCAGACTTAGAGTTGTACGCCATCTTTCACGTGAATAAGATCTTGAGTGTTAACAGACAAACCAGCGTCTACACGAGCGTTCACTATGGTTACACTACTTATTGCCGCCCTTATAACAGGCTCAAGTGCATTTCTCTCTGATGGCCATTGAAGGTCAATTGCTAATAATCTCCGCCATAACGAAAACACATGACGTGCTCCTTGGCTGATGACAGCGTATTCCTCATGGAGAATGAAATGATCTTTCATCTCTCTTGTATTAACGTCAACTAGCAAGATTGTTTTCCTTTCTTCCGTTTTCAATAGTGTCTCTCTGTCAAAACTAACAATGAATATAGAAGTCAAGGCAAGTAAAATAATAATGAAAGATCTGAGTATATGCTTATCATCTTATCGACGAGCTATTTTCACTGGTTCCCAAACTGCATGAATTTAAGCGTGCTACTAGCTTGGCATCTCAGCCCCACCCTTTCACTGTCGAAACGGTTAAATGTAACCATCTCTTCTACTTCAACAGCTTCTTATCTCGCACCTCTCGTCAGTGGAACTGCCTACGTATCACTTGCTGTCTGATAGCTATAATCTTCAAACATTCAAATGTAATGTCAATCGATATCTTCTGATGCCTTGACCTTGATCCCTGTCCTTCTCTTTATCCTTTTCCCAAACACTCCTCCTCTTTACTCTTACTCTCACTCTCTGTAACCCCTTGTGCACTAGTGGCACTCCCGCCTTGCTTAGGGCGATTAGCTTAAAAAAATATCATTGGGCCGTATCTTAATTAAACATGTCCCATCAAGCAAGATAATAATAATAATAATAATAATAATAATAAACAATTGACGTAACTCTTCCAAAATTGTTCCAGAAGAGCGCGATTTAAGAAAAGAAATCGAAAAAGAAAAAAAACCTCAGTGTTTGAGACTATTGGACAATATTTCGACAGTATGTCTGTCTTCTTCAAGTTATATCTTTTTTCTAAATTTTCAAGTATAAAACTATATAAATCTACAAAAACTTATAAGTCTTTGTACAAACATTGTTTGTCTTGTAATGAAAAATCGACCGTCCTGGTAATGAAGGCGTCAAAACGAATGAAACGCCACCAGCGTCATACAACTAAAACGTGTGTAATTTGATGGCGATCTTGTTAAGCTTGGAATTTTCCGTTTGTTTATTAGTTACTAAGATAAATTAATCATACAGTTTAGTATATATGAGCTCTTCGATATGGTACCTAGACATT
This sequence comes from Acanthosepion pharaonis, assembly GCA_903632075.3. Lineage (NCBI taxonomy): Eukaryota > Metazoa > Mollusca > Cephalopoda > Sepiida > Sepiidae > Acanthosepion > Acanthosepion pharaonis. The sequence continues at coordinate 3,273,468 of CAHIKZ030005169.1, read as the reverse complement.
ATGAATTTAAGCTCAATACTAGATTAGCGACGAGGTTTCATCGAATTACAGTTGAGTTGGCTAGATGTAACCGTAAGTTTTATGCTAACAGTTTCTTCTCTTAAAATTCTAGTTTGTGGAACTCGTTTCCGGCTTCTTGCTTTTCCATCAACTGTGATCTTTAAAAATTTAAATGCAATGTCAATGTCTGTCTTCTTAATTTTTGTTCTGTTATTTTTCTCTCTTTTCTTTTTGTCATATTTTTTCACGCACGGTAAAAAAAGAACGGGAAGCCGGAGCCTTGGAAAAACTGCTAAGAACCAGAAGAGGTAGGAAATTGTGGAGGGCCATGGTAGCTTATACCTTGAAGGGACGCGACGCAAAGAAGAAGACGAAGAAGAAGAAGACAGACAGACAGACAGACAGACCTTTATTCCTGATGAATAGTTTTTCGTCGCCAGTATTGTATATCAAATTCTGTTAGGTCTCGTGGGTTCTCCGTAACTCTCGTATGTTACCATTGGTAACTGATTCTTGTGAGAAGTACCTCTAAAAATCATCTGAGTACAGCTTACGTCCATATCACATTGAAACACCGGTTCTCATGCAATCACCGAAGTTAAGCATCGTCCATCCTGATCAGTAGCTAGATGGGTTGAGAATACCTTTGCTGTAAGCTTGGTTGGGCGAATGGTGCAATGCATAACGGTCGGAATTGTAAGAGCCTAGTTCCAATTCTACTTGGGTTCGTTATATTCACTTACCAGCAAATAACCAAAAAGTATGCATCCACATCTGCAAAAACAATTGTGTTTTTTCAATTTTTGGCGCTGTCAAAACCACCGCAATGTAATTTTACGCAGTCCTGTGAAGTTTTGTTGAAATCGGTTGAAAAATGTAGGAAATCCGATCCAATATATAAACGTACAGACACACCTACACACACACAATCTGCGTTTTATAATAAGTAAGATGTTAGGTTTCTTTCATGCTGGCTTTTAAAACGTCTTCGAATCGTATCAGTTGCCAATCTTTTGTTTTGTTTTTCTTTCTTTTTGTGTTTGCATTTTTTTTTATTTTTTTTATCTAGGAATAGATTTGCTTCGATAAACGTTTGCCTTTCATCCGAACAAAGATGACCGTTTTATCTGAGATAACAAAAGCTTCAATTCTTATTGTTTTTGCTTCATTTGCCTTATTCAGAACAATGTCGATATCCTTCGATATTTTAAATATTTAAAAAAATACATTGATAGAAGTTTTCATATATTGTCCAGATTTAAAATCTTATTCAAATAAATCATAAAGATGATGTCATTATGGTCAATATTGAAGGAGAGTATTAGACTGAGCTAAACCTGAATATTTACATATTTTCTTCTTCTTTTATGCTCCGTACCCCTTAATCGATTATGGCTCTCCACAACTTCCTATTATTTGTAGTTCTAAACAATGCTTGCCTCCTTACTACCCTCTTAGTCCCTGTTCTGCTATGGGATTGTTGACACAAGCTTGTTAGGTAGGTTACCAGATGTTTTCCCGGTGACCCTTACATTTTCCAATCTCTGTTAAAAAACACTTTCCAGATAGTTAAACTTCTATACTTGCTTGCTTCTGACATCCCCGATTTGTAGCACGCATCTGGGGCTGTCCTTTTTGTTGACAACTAAATATTCTATCTCCTTGCATTTGATGACTAGTTCTTTTTTATCGCTTTTCTACTCAACTTAAAATCAAACTTCTACCTAGAATCATTACAGTACCCGTGTCCTCTGTCTAGGATCAGTGTAATATCTGTGCAAAGTATAAATCACAGTCTTCTGTTTATTCATGAATCATTTATGAGCTCTGCCATGTTGTCTCTCCCTGGTCGTCTGCTTTTGATTAGTGCAATATCTGATTGATTTGTGTTGTTTTTTACGGATTATCAACCGTTTGTAGGTTATTTAAAGTCAGAAAATATTTTCAAGAATTTTCTTGAGATAATAATGATTTACTGATACCAGTCATACTAAGTAACCCGTAGTTGGAGAGGAGACATGGATTCATACATTTCCCAAGGGTATTTGTTCGTATGTGAATATAACGAACCCAACTGGAACTGGAACCTAGCACTCCGATTTTCAATTCCGAGCCGTCATCCATTACACCACTTACAAAACCAGCACATGATATTTTCAATCGGCGACTCATCTAGTTACATGATTGATTGATTCGTTTTCTACGGATTATCAACCCTTTGCAGGTTATTTAAAGCCAGAAAATATTTTTAGATTGTAAGAATGTATTTTGGCGATTAGAATAATTTACAAGTCTTACTAATTTCTTCTTTTAATTTCTTCTGCTTAATCAGTAGATTGATTGATTGATTCGTTTTTTACGGCTTATCAACCTTTCGCATGCTATTTAAATCCAGAAAATATTTTTAGATTGTAAGAATCTTTTTTGGTAGTGATGGGGATAATAATTATTTAGTGATACAAGTCTTACTAATTAACCCACAGGTGGGGAGAAAATGTGGATTCATACATTTCTCGATGGCATTTGCACGTAAGTGAATATAATGAACCCAAGGTGAATTGGAACACGGCTCTCCGATTTCCAATTCCGATACATTATCCATTACCCCACCCGCATATCCAGCCTTACAACACCTGCTATCACCCGTCTAGTTACAGACCAGGTTCGTCGTTACTTAACTTCGGGGATCGTACGAGAACCGATATTTCAACATAATATGGCCGTAAGTATGTAGTATCTGCGTACTTTAATTGTTATCAATATATTGAACTCTCGGTCTCTGTGTAAGATCAGTGTAATACCTGTGCTCTCTGTGAAAAGAATTACTTTTGGAAGGCATCTTTCTCTGTTCATATACACCTTTTTATTTCTGTGTCACATTTTCCATTATCGGTCTCAACACTTGCTTTGTTTTGACATGCGCCATTAGTAGCTCGTATTTTGAGTTTTTTTTCTTGCTAACAACTTATGTCTTTTACTCCTTTCTTCACGCTTTTCTTTAAATTAACCCAATGACCATTACGCCTTTGGCACTTAGAAAAGAATATAAGGTTTTTCGGAAAACAAAGAACGGACTGAAATATGTCAATAAATTCATTTACAATTAACATTAAACATACGCTTATAATCTTTACCTGCAGGAAGCGAGATATTTTATGAGGTACTTCCAAAGATTTTCTAAAATTGAGTGAGCATACCATGATGAAAAGGGTCCCAAACCTGATAAAAACAAAATTTTATCGTCAAAATGTTTATGGTATTATTAAGAAGGAACAAAGTATTTTTTGATTATTTTATTAAATTTTTTTAATATTTTCTAGCATATTCGAAATTTTGGTTAAAAAATGTTGTTTTTCTTGCGTCAGCCGGTGGGCCAAAGATTAGTATGGGAAATTTAGTGTCTTGTTTGCGGCAAAATCAAATTGTTTCAGAAATTTTTGCCAAAAACAAATAATTGCCGGATTTTAATTAAATTTTCAGAACTTAGTCACAAATGAATGAAATTTGTTTCAGAAATATTTACAGTACCACGCAAAAGTTTGCAACACATTGCAAAAAATGTTTCTTTAGGTATTTCTAACACTGTTAGGTTAATGAAACTTTTACTGCTAATAATACACATTATTTAAGCCTTTAGTCAAATAATGAGATCTAAAAAATAATCAATAAAAATATCCTACGAAGAAAAACTAATACTTAATAACGTAAAAGGTTTTAAATACATTTATGAAATCATCTATTAATATTTCGTAGCCTAACCGTTATTGCTAATTGCAGCATGTAGGCGTTTCGAGTAGTCCCCTACGAAATTCTTGCATGTTTCTTGGTTAATATTTTTCCATTCTTCACGACAACATTTCTTTAGTTCATGCAGATTTTGCAAAGAATGACGCAATACTTTTCATCATTTCTAAAAGTAATCATAAAATTAATCTGGAACGTTCTAAAAAAACATCCCCATTCCTAATTTGGAACATTCTAGTAAAATTTGAACACTTTAATTAAAAAAAAAAAAAAAAATGTATTGTATACTTTTGAGTTACTAAATATCGGTTTTTCTTCGTGGGATACTTTTTTGAAAAATTTGATTCTTTGACTGAATACTTAAATATATGTTCTACAAGCAGTAAAACTTAAAAGACATTTTTGTAATGTTCTGTAAACTTTTGCGCGGCATTGTATTCTTAGAAAATCTTGGTAAAAATATTTTTTACGTCTTTTACTTAATTTTATGAAATATCCAGAAATTAGAATTACAAAGTCTTCGTATTTATATCAGTTAAAAACAAGACTCCTTGGAAAATTTAAATCATCAATTTGTTTTTGTCAACCAGAAACGCCATTTACCCCAAATCTACTCTGAATTGTAAAATAAAAAACGCCATAAAACTATATTTTTAAAATATTTTCTAGCATATTCGAAATATTTAGAAAAGCTTTTAATTGCTTTTATAAATAAGATATGTTAAGGACACTATTGTCTTAAAGAAAACATTTTTGTTCGATGAATAATGGATTTTTATAAGAATTATTTTCACTTTTTTTCATTGTAATTAGAAAAATGTATTAAGTTTTAAATCTTTTAAAATTATCTATTAATTTCAACGGTTTTGATTTTATTATTAATTAAAAACTATATTTACTAATCATAAATGGAAAAGTTTAATACAAATCCTTAAACACCAATATTTTTAAAATAATTTTGTTTTATTTTTTTAATTAGTGCATATACGTGCTGTTTTTGTAAGTTTGGGTGATCATAGACGACATTATCAGAAAATAAGAGCGATGACTATAGTAAATTTAAACTGAAAATTTCTAAACTTCAATAATACATTCGTTTGCAGAGAATATTTTCCTAAATCTTTAAGATCACTGAGTACTTAAAAATTAAATAAAAATGGCGCTCGTGTCATTTTCTTCAATAATGTTTTACAGATAAACTCTCCGTCGAACATTAGATCAGTCATCATGTTGTCAAATACGTCAACACAGCGACTGTCAAGTTAGAAATTACATTTTTGCGATATTTCAAACTTAAAGTAAATAATATTTGTTCCAAATCAGATTAATTATACTTTAAATATGCTAATATTCCTCAAATAAAGTTTCAGAAAAATTTAGAATTTTTTTTTTTAATAAAGAGGATTACATTGCTATGAAAAACGGCTAATTTTGGCGAAATAAAAATAAATTCCTTCCAGTCAATTTAAATTAGTTTTTAAAATACAGCAAAGTATTTTGCCTATTGGAAATATTAAATTTAATCTATTAGCTTGAAATTAAAATAAAAACTTCAAGAAAGATTTTTCATTTTTAAAACTTCATTTTAAACCTTAGGGATTGCTTTTTTGTGGAGGTTCCTACATTAATATCAGTAAATTTATTTACAACTAGCATTATTTAAACATACGCTTATAATTTTTACCTGCGAAAAATGCTTCTATGCTTCCCGATTCTTCGGACTCAGATTCCAAAAACATCATTGTAAAGATTTTTTCTATCTTTCCTATTTTAAGTTGTCTAAAAATTAGAAAATGTTAAACGGTTGCTTAAATCTTGAAAATATGGAGGATGAGATAAAGTTTCGAAACACTTTGGCGGGTAAATCTTCTAAACTAGCGCCAAGTACTATCATGGACAAAAAACCAATGTCTTTCGACTAATTCATGCTGCTTTTATCTTACACAATCTTTTGTATACTTCTTCCAATTCTTGTCATTACAAATATTAATGACATACTTTTTTATGAACGATCATAGCTCTCCACAATCCCGTGTCCTTTGTAGCTCTTAATAATTTTTGTCTTTTTATTATACCCTCTAATCCTTATTCCATCAACCATTTACTCAAGCTCATTAATTATGGTATGCGTTGTGTTCCTGTGTCCCTCTTATCTTCAGTCTGTTCTGTGAGGATCAGATTTTCCAATCCCACTTTCCTCATTATGTGGCCTAGAAATTTCAACTGTTACTTCCTGATGTTAAGTTTAAGTTTCCTTGTTGTTTCTATTTTCTTTAAAACTTCGTCATTGCCCACATAATCAGTTTGTGGTATCCTCAACATCCTTCTGCAGAACCACATTTCTGTTACTTCAAGTCTCTTCTTCATCTATGAAGAGATTGTCCAGCATTCACTGCCATACAGGAGGACAGATATAACATAGCAGTTTAGTACGCTTTTCATTGTTTTAAGCGATTTATTCAATTTCTTAATACACTGCTTAGCTTTTGGAAGGCATCTTTCGCTATCCCAATGCGCCTTCCTATTTCAGTGTCGCACTTTCAGTCCTCAGTTAAAACACTTACTAGATATTTAAATTGTTGTACTTGTTTGATTTTGCTATCTCCAATTTGTAATTTGCATGTTGGTCTGTCCCTTTTGCTAACAATCATGCATTCTATCTTCTTGCAGTTGAGGTTTAATCCTTTCTGCTCGCTTTCCTTTCACTACCTTCTGTAGGGCTTTTTGTAATTTTCTTTCGGTCACCATATAGTGACCATAACATTTTTATTGTTGCGACATTAGCTTTAGAAATTACCCTGAAGCTACGGCGTGGTCAAGTTAGTGTGCAGATTGTTTCTAGCGGAACCTACTTTTCATGAAGAAGTGAACCATTTTTATCTGTGACAAAATCACTGACAAAATGTGATTTGTTTTTATTTTCGGTGAATTCCTGTAACATCCACTTGCCAAGTTTCTTTGCTGTTCTTCGAATTTACTTACAATGGTGATTTTCTGAGCGTAGCTTAGATGTGGCACAAGGCCGAAAGTATGGAGCACCCAGTCAGTATCGAACTCACTACTTAGTCGTAATTATTCTGACTAGACGAAATGTCCAAATTTATTTAAAGCGCTCTGTTGGTTGGTTGATTTTGTTTAGCGGCATATCAACACCACTATGGGTTATTTAATGCCGAAATCTAAATATCTAAATGATAATATATATCGTTTGTTCATTTTGCTTTAAATATGTATTATTGGTTATTTTACTATAAATAGGTATTGTTGCTTAGTTAATTTTATTTAGTGGCACATCAACACCTCTATGGGCTACTTAATGCCGAAATCTAAATATTTTGAACACATAGTGTGCTGGAATTTAAACCGTTTGATTAGAGACAGTTTTTCGAGTGCGTTTGGCGAGGATTAATTTTTTTATTAAATCGATCATTTGCAACTGAAGCAGGGCGTTATCACCCTTTTTTTTATCTTTGAGACCCACGCACATTTTCATTTTGAAACGACACACTGTGCGTTCTGAAGTAATCCTTTAAACCAACACTTGATTAATGTCTGTGAGACAGAATGGGTTTGTTTAAATTCATGCTGATGTGTAACTCTTCAATTTTCATCTCAAGTCTGTCGCCATTAAATATATCTATCCATTAAAGAAAAATCATAAAAAACTCATAAACATAAACAAAAGTAATACAATTTAAAAAATATATGTAATAAAAAAGAAATATTGTATATATAATATATATGTATATATAAGTTCCTAAATGGGTGCTTTATACTTGCGGTATTGTACCAAATGAAAGTTATGCTTAGTAAAGCATATTTAGAGCACTTCGAGGTAGTATAATCGTTAGCAAGATCAATTACGACGAATCACAATTGAGTTAGCTAGATGTAACCGTAAGTTCTATGCTAAGAGCTTCTTCTCTCGTCTCTCACACTTCTCGCTTGTGGAACTCTCTTCAGCCTTCTTGCTTTCCAATCAACTTTGATCTTCAAAGATTTAAATGCAGTGTTAACCGTTACCTTTTGTCTTCTTAATTCCTGTTCTTTTATTGTTCTCTCTTCTTAATGGTGTTTTTTTTTCTTTCTCATATTCTCTCACATTCACTAACGCCTTGCATCTTAGTGACTTTATTGTCTTGCTTGGGGTGAAATGATTAAGAAAATGCTTGAATCCACATTCTTATACGCGTTTGTGTAGGTGTGTCTGCTAATTATGTGCAACTGCATATATTTACCTCTATGCATCTCCGTGTTGAAACATCACTTCCTGTACGATCAACAAAATCAAGCAACATCGAGCCTGATCAGTAACTAGATGGGTGACCACTTGGGAATATCCGGTGTTGTAAGCTTGGATGTGCGGGTGGTGTAATGAATAATGACTTGGAATTGTTAATATTAGGTTGGTGCAAAAATAATGACGTAATAATGTCGTTTTTTGACGTTAAAAAATACGTCAAAAAACGACATTATTACGTCATTATTCAATACGTCAATAGAAGGGAATCGTACGCGTGTGTTTTGCGTGTGTTTTGCGTGTGTGTTTCTAATGTGTGCACTCAAGTTTGCGTGTGTGCCCGTGGGTGTATCTGCGTGTTGATCTGTGTGACTACACGTGTATCTGTCATTTTTCTTTTCTTTTTTTTTTTTTTCATCTGTCACTACTTTTGCTCCTTTTATCTCTCACTTTCTCTCCTTCCCACCAATTAAAATATCTAATTTTAGAAATACCACCTCAGTATATAAAAAAAAAACCAAAACAACTAAGAACAAATATGTAGAGATAACAACAGCAACAACAAAAAGCACAAAAGGTTACAATGTGATCAGATTGATTTATATCCCCTTTGATACAAAACGGATAACGGCAGCATCATTTCACCGAACAAACGGACTCACGATCAGTTGCAACCCCCCGGCTTCTTTCCATCATTACGCATGTTCCATTTATCTAACTGTCGACTAATAAATATAACGACGAAGATAACGTGGCCTTGAGTTGTTGCCTATTTGCATGCATCTATGCGACCATCGACGCTTTTATCGTGAATTTATGCCACCTAAAGTATTAATAAACAGAAAAATTTTGTTAGAAACAAAGAAAAGAGTACTGAACTGTTATGCAATATTAGTCCTCCAATATAGTAGTAAATGTTGGAAATAGCCTTACACATGAAGAAGAGGCTTGAGGTAACAGAAGTAAAGAAAACAGTACTGAACTGTTAAGTAATATGAGTCCTTCTATATAACAGATGAGCCCGAAATGCGATTTAGAGGTCGGGAACACTAAAATCGCTCTGGGAAACGTTCTGACAGAGAACGGTGAGTGCAACGCTGAGATCCGAATACGTAATTTGGGATGGCCAAAGACACATTCCAAAAGCTAGGCAGAATATTACGAAACAGCAGGATTTGGTTGATAATAAAGAAAAGAGTACTGAACTGGTATGTGATATCTGTCCTCCTTTACGGCAGCAAATGTTGGACAATCTCCTCAAAGATGAAGAGACTCGAGGCAACGGAGGTATAGTTCTACAGAAGGATGCTAAGGATACCATGGACCGATATTTTGAGCAGCGATTAGGTTTTGGTAACGAGGAGGAAGCTTATACTTAATATCACAAAGAGGCAGCTGAAATGAGATAGGAGGGTTTGGAGAATCTGATACTCACAGGGCGAAAGAGAGACAAGGAAAAGCAAGATGAGTAGTAGTATTCTAACCCGAAGGAGGCTACGCCGAAGGGCGGAGTCTCCTTCGGGGAGGTAAAACCGGCCCTGAACCCGTTTATACGGGTTCAAATGGGCTATTTTTTGGCCGAGCCTAATGGCTCGGGAATGCCCACGTTAAAAAGGCCTTGTGCCACATGACACCCTCGTGGGGGGGGGGGGTGACTCAATATCGACAAGGAAAAGCAACGCGTGACATACCTAGCGGGCTTTAGCAAGTTGCAGACAGAAGAGAGTATGGGAGAAGTAGCAAAAGGACAAAACTTATAGAGAGTTCCAAGGGATGGGGGGGGTGGAGAGCCATGATCGGCTACGTCCTGAAGGGATACGGCACATAAAAGAAGATATGGCAGTGAATGCGGAACAATCTCCTCAAAGATAAAGAAGAGACGTGAGGCAAAAAATGTGGTTCTACAGAAGAAAGATGAGAATAACATGGACTGAACATGTGAGTAATGAGGAAGTTTTAGAGACGATGTGAACAAAAAGAACACATTTACTTAACATAGGAAACAGGCAGTTGAAATTTCTAGTGCTTGGAAAATTTGACACGCAACATATATTGATCTGAAGACGGACAAAGGTAATGAACGTGTAACCTACCTAACGAGTTTGCGTAACTGAATGGCAGAACAGGTTTTGGAAGAGATAACAAAAAGATAAAATTTACTAAGCGATACAAAGGAGTGAAAAGAAGAAGAAGGGGGAGGTTGAGGAGGTGCAGGATAGGTGAAAAAGATAAGAGTAGGAGGGTGATAAACAGAATAAGAAGGGAAAAGGGGGAGAAAAGAAGTAGAGGAAGACGGAGGTGATGAAGTAGGAAGACAAGAAAGCTGTAATTTGAGAGGAAGAGGAAATAAGCGAAAGATGCTTCTTTTGCAAGAATAATAATAATAATAATAATAATAATAATAATAATGTTTTTTTGTTCGGCTAAAGTATACCAGGGATATCATGGACCGATGATGTGAGCAAAGATGAGGTTATGGAGAGAATTGTAAACAAAGACGAAACTTATACTTAACACCAGGAGAAGGCAGCTAAAATTTCTAGGAACACGTAATGAGGAGGGAGGGCTTGGAAAATCTGATACTTCCAGGGCGGATAGAGGGACAAGGGAAAGCAACGCGTGACATAATTAACGAGCTTAAGCAAGTGAATGTCAGAACAGGATCTGGGAGAAATAACAAAAGGACAAAGCTTATTTAGAGCTACAAGGGACAGGAAGAAATGGAGAGCCATGATCACCTACGTCCTGAAGGGACACGGCACAAAGAAGTGGATAAGATCTCGTCGAGAAAAAATATCCGGCCAACTATTTAGCATCGATTTTCTCCCTGAAAATATATTCTTTAAAACTGTCATCTATAGGTCTGCATTTTCTAAAACACCATTCTTAACATATGCTTCCTTTAGAAACCTTGGTACCTATGAAAGGGGATATAGACTGCAAAATGTAAGAAAAGTGGAGAGTGCTAAAATGAAAGGAGCAAAATATTTTAGTCCAGTGTGAACTCGACAAGTTAATTTCCTTGACAAAATCCAAGAACAGAATTGACATCGCAACAAAAGGTGACCTTTGTATATCATTGTCTAATTTGAAGCCCGACATAATTAAACTTACAGGAAATTGCCAAGCTCAAGGACTGCATCTGGTCTGAGAGATGTTTTAGTTCAAGCAGTCTTTCTTTTTAAGTATTTTTCCTAAGATGTCAGAATCTTAAAGTTTTCTTGGTGTTCAATAAAAAGCGGATTTCTGTCTAACTGTTTCTATATTATATGTTAGACTAGGTGCCTTTGAAGTGTGTTTAACAGGGACATGGATAAAAGTAATTAACAATAGTCAATTAGATCTTGTTGAAATATTGCCATAAAGTAATAGAAAATTATGGCTTTACAATTTATTAGGCCACTATTTTCTCTTCGACTTACATATGCTATCCATTTTAGTTGTTGCATTTGTTGAAAGTCCTCAAATGATGTTATAGGATTGTTTTTTAGCAAAAACTCTACGACAGATGGGTATCGTAGTACACACAATGTTTGTGGCAAACGTTTATGTAAAGCCAAAGCACACGATAAAGACAGACGACACGAGCCAAGTTTTAAAAAGAGAGAAATACGTTAAATTTATTGAAAAAACAAAATGAAATTACACAAATGAAATGCTTTGTGTGCCAATACTGGCCAATAACATGTCTATACAAATAGAAAATATATAATGCAAATAAAAGTATATAGTGCAAAAAATATTCCTTTTTTTTTTTTACAATAAACGATATAGAATCATACATTTTACAATAAAGGATATACTACAAAGTAAGCTGATTTACAATAAAAATATAAAATATGCTACATTAGGTCCCCAGAAAGTCAAACGACATTAAAACAAATATAGAAAAGGGAAAGTTTGTACTTTTCTGAATGCTTTTCAAGTAGTAGATACAATGTCCGTAGCGACAGTGAAGAAATGATTTCCCACCAGTCAATGAATTCTCCTTAGATGATGCAGTGACATCGGTTTTCTTTCAATCCTCAGCGGGCGGTATCAAATTTCTTCTATGTCGTTGTTCTTGACCGGAGTGACCTGGATTCAACCAGCAACTTAACTCGACTCCTGAACCGAATGACAGACCTACACTGTGATGTAAAGCAGGTGATGTTGTCGTCTCTTCCTCCCTCGTCCTCTGTGTCCAATTCAATTAAGTTCATTTCTTAAGACCAGTTCCAGATTGTGTCTTGGGATTTGGAGCGAAGCCTTCTGATTGGTGCCAAAATGAAGCCTTCTGATTGGTGCCAAAATGAAGCCTTCTGATTGGTGCCAAAATAAAGCCCACGCCGCTATTTTTTCACAAATCAGAAGGACGCAAAATGTTTTTGAAAGTCAATATTTTCAAGCTAGAGCCTAAAACAGTGTCTGTTTTCTTCCAGAAAAGCAGAAGATATATGCTCAATCAGCTTAAATTTCTCATAATGTGGTTTCTGTTATATGGTACAGTGATTCTGCAATGCCAGTGCCTGTGGTCCGAAGAAGGGTGATCTTTGCCAAGACTCAGACGCTTCACTCGCTCAAAGCCATTTTTAATCCTTGATCTGAGAAAACGTTTGTATACAGCTGACAGTTTAGATATTTCTGAATGGATTTGGCGCCATGTCTGACATCCATATAAAAATTTCAATCTGATGAGGATATTTAAGAACTTGACTCGAGTTTTTAGGCTAATGTTTTGATTTTGTTGCATTTTGTGGTGTTGGGCAAAACATTTCCTGGCGCCGCCTATTCTATTTCAACTTTCCTTATCGCCTCTACTAAATTTGTTATAACTGATCCATACACCAAAGTATCTGAAGTGTTTAGTATTTACTAATTCCACATCCTGAATTTTTATGATGGATTCAGTTTATGTGCCATTACTGCTTCTATTCCAATTCTAGATCATAGTTTGGCCGTAGAAAAAAATTAATATGGTTGTATCGTAGCGGCAACCACATTTGAATCCTATACAAGGTTCAAATGTTCATAGAGTTGTATTGGTAAGGTAACGGTTAACGGTGCAGAAAATGGAATCGGCAACCCACATTAAAATTCTCGCCTAGTTAGTTTTTTATAATAAAGCTCACTTAATACAAGGCTCGAAATCAATTCAAGCTAGAGGGTTATTGTTAAAATGCCTATGTTGAATGAGGTGTGTGCTATCAATGAAACAGGAGGTGAAAATTATGAGGATAAATAGGGCAGATAACGACTGACCCTTGAGTGGGTAAGACTGTAGTGTTCAGGGACGCATCCACACAGGTGTCTGTTCCAAAAAGTAGCTGTTCTGGGCGGGGAGTACAGGGGAAATTAGGGTAATTCAACTCCGTGGAAGTACCATGGTGTGTCCTAGATGTAAAGGTCTGAATTTGTGAAACTAAATAATGGAACTCTTCTGTACATTTGCCATGGAAATGGATATAGAAAAGCGATAGGGTTGCGATGTCGCGTCTGTGAAAGTTGTTGTAAAATGGAGAATAGGTCGTCCTCCTATGAGTCACGTAAACGATCTTGAACTCTCTTACCCAAGTCCGAGCAACTTCCCCAAGGTACTTGATGTAGGCCTCCGTGTTGTGTCTGAGGCCTTCACCAACAAATTCGGCAGTTCATTTCTTATCAGAACGATGAGTGAGTTTTCTTCACTGCTGTACCTTCGTAATCATCATTAAACTCATCCAACTCTTTCCTAATCCCCTGCACTGTTCTCAGATTGACAACAAAATACTTTGAAATGTTTCCGGCGCGAATTCCAAGCATGCCATTTTCAAATTTTTGGCGGTGTGAATTACGTCATTGTGCTCTTTTTTTCTTACAACTGGCCCTAATATACTGTGTAGTCGACAAAATCAAAAACAAACAACGCACCTGCGTGAAATTAAAAATATAAAATGGCGACAATTTACAAGTCGCAACCTCTACATCAAAAAATCCATACATTTGAAAGTAAAAATAAAATCATCCTTGATAATAAAAAAAAATGTATAGACGAACGCGGTCGGAATTACAGAACATTCGGACAATTTCTACATAATTTATGTCCAGAAAAAGAAAGAAATTATAAAAAGACAAGAAAAACTAAATAAAAAAAAACTTAACCGAAGTACATCGTATATACATATATATCTACAAGTTTCGTTAGAAACGACTGACGAGATATTGATGTGGTTATATATATATATATATATATATATATATATATATATATATATAATATATATAATATAAAGTCTTAAGGTATGCCATATTTATGGAATAAAGTGCTCAATATCAGAGATAGAGCGTGTAAATATAAAAAGTGAACATGTGGCCTGACGATTGCATATAGCATGAAACAGACTGTCGCCTCTAAGTGTTGACTTCTATGTTCACTTTTATATATTTATATATATATATATATATATATAGACAGACAGACAGAAAGAGACATAGAGAAAGAGAGAGAGACAGAAAGACAGAAAGAGAGAGGCAGACAGACAGAGAGAAGCAGTGTGGACATAGGAACCAACATTGCATAGTAATTGTTGCAGTGCGATCTTCAAACTGAATTTTATGCTTCAATGGGATCTTCGGACGTGGTCTAAAAATAGCATCGAAGCATGAAACTGACAGTCAACATGCGCTGTTGATTTCTATAACTATACTGTCTAAATCTATATATCGATCAGTAGTCAGGTAGATGAATAGATAACAACAATAGTGACTGTAATTCGCTAAATTTTCACAATAATAGAGTGCCCAATATTAGAATTAGTGTGTTTATAGATATCTATAAACACGCATATAGATATAGATATCTATAAATACATACACAATCACACACACACACACACACACACACACACACATATATATATATATATATTTGGTTGGATAGATGTGAGTTTTGTGACCTAAATTCACGCTTTAGCCCATCGTCAGACAAACTGATTACTGTTTTAAAAAAATTTGGGTTTATGTAGATTGCGTGTATTGGTGTTATTTTTGGGGAAAACAGTTGTCAGTTTGTCCCTCTCCCCATCTCCCCACCACTTCCACAATAACAATTACCAATAAAGCACCATAAAAAATTTTTAAAAACCCAGGTTTGTCACAAAAACCACAAACTATCCAACCAACAAATATGTTAGCTCTATCTCTGATATTGAGCGCTTTCTAATAAGTACCGCATATAATATATAAATAATTATACATATATATATATTTATTTATATTTATATTCACTTTTCACATATATATATATATATATATATACAGAGCGAGATCTAGATAGATAGATATTTATAAACACACTAAGTCCAATATCGAGCACTCTCCTTCTATAAATATAATGAATTTCAAACACACACACACACACAGATACACCCATACAAACATACAAACACATTTACATATATTTGCAGAGGTAAAGGCGGACAGAAATAATGTTTAAACACAACTTTATAAATTTTATTATTGAGTATTTGTTTTCTTTCAAGTTGAAAGAAACGAATTACAAATGTCCTCGCGGAACAAAGTCACACAAATTTTTTTTTTTTTTACAACACTTTAGAAAATAGAATGTGTCCACTTAAGATGAATGTCACGTATTAACGTTGTCTTATGAATGCGTGCAATTTTTTAGCAATCTGAAAAATATTTTAACTACTACTAGGATTTTTGCTGACGTAACTCCGTTCGTATGCTTTAATGTGTGCTTATTTTACCTTAAAATCTCGAGGATATTGCAAGAAGTTATTCGATAAATATGTGAAATGTTGAGTAATTAATTATACGAAAGATGTGAGTAATCAGTTGTACACAAAACAACAACCTTGGGTAAAAGGTTTACCCAAAAAATGAAAATTGAAATAGTAACTTAACGCGACGAATATGAATAGATAAAAAAAATGGATCACGGAAGCTAAAAGAGTTACTAGACTTAAAAGTTTATTGGTTAAGAAATATTTTTCCCAATTTGAAAATATCTTTTTTTAGGAGGGAAAATATTGCTGATCATTTTCTGAAGTGATCTCACCAATTTCGTAGCAAACAAACAAACAAAAAAAAACGTAGTTGTCTGAAATTTTAAAACCTTAAGAGCGTTTGGAATAACGTCGCTGATTGGTTAATAAAGGCTACTGTGGAAATTCAAATCTGGGGCCTACTTTTTGCACAAAAATGAGTCAATTGTGATATTTAGTGATAATACTTAAATCTATTGAATTTTTCTACAATTTTTAACGGAGTTTCACGCACACACACAGAGAGAGGCACACACACACACACACACACATATATATATATATATTTTAATTTGATCTAAGAGTTCAATACTTAGCGAAGGTCGACTCAGAGTTTCGGAATTTTTCAATCACTCATCTGGATTCGTAACAAAAATCTCAAAACTTCAGATGAATGATTGAAAAATTACGAAATTTTCGAGTCTACCTTATTTAGTATTTAACGTTATTATATCCAATTTAATGATAATTATTGCATCAGTCCTGTCATTTATTTTACATTGAACCATGGCCACACACTCAACTTTCTCTGATAGATAGATAGATAGATAGATAGATAGATAGATAGATAGATAATGAATAGACTAGGATAGATAGATAGATAGATAGATAGATAGATAGATAGATAGATAGATAGATAGATAGGTAGATAGATAGATTTCCAGGCGAATCTGTTGAATCAGAAACAACACATGCTGTCGTACACACATTCCAAACACAGCTGAATTTTCATCACCTGTTTGTCAGCATCACGACACCTATGAGATCTAATTATATAAAGAAACATAACTTCTATAATCCGAGAAACATGTATTAAACTATAATCATAATAAATACATTTATATTCATCGATAAAAAAGAATGAAATCGAGATACTGTTCTCTCGCAACAAGTAATGAACTGCCGGATAGAAGATCTTTAACGAGAACTTAACAGAAATTTTAACTTTCATATACGTTAAATTCTATAATTTTCCGTGTAATCTTTGTTAGTACTAATAGATATCATTATTGTATTATTTTATTTTATATATTATATAATCATACTTATTATAAAACCCAGGTTGTGTGTGTGTGTGTGTGTGTGTGTGTGTGTGTGTGTGTGTGTGTGTGTGTGTGTGTGTGTGTGTGTGTGTGTGTACGTTTATATATTGGATCGGATTTCCTGCATTTTTCAACCGATTTCAACAAAACATCACAGGACTACGTAAAATTACCTTGCGGTGGCTCTGACAGCGCCAAACATTGGAAAAACACAATTGTTTTTTGCACGAAATCAATTTGAAAACACGATGAAGAGGCATCGCTGTCGAGAATGAAAGGGGGACAACTCATATCGAGTTATACTTATTATAAAACCCAGGTTGTGTGTGCGTGTGTGTGTGTTCATTTATATATGGGATCGGATTTCCTACATTTTTCAACCGATTTCAACAAAACTTCACTTTTTTTGGAAGGTAGTGTTTCTTATTGTCTTGCACACTTTTTTCTTTATTTTTACATTCAGAATGCTTTAAAAATTCCATTTACAAGACAATTGTTTATAATAAAATTCTATTCAATCGGTAACGATTGAAAACAATCTTTTTGTTTGAGTTTGACCAATTCGTAAAAACAAAAACTAATTAAGACATGCGTGTCCGTCAACCTTAAACAATAATCTTTGTCAATTTTATTTTTCAGTCTTTATGATGGTCGATACTTGATCTATCTCTTACTGTTACATCCCTGGGCAACGCCGGGCTCTACTGCTAGTTACATATATAAGAGAGAGAGAGAAAGGAAGAGAGAGAGAAAGCAAGAAACTGTTTTTCACAGTTTACCATTTACAAAGAAAAAGGTCGAGTAGTCAATGAATATCAGTAAAGTTCATTCTCAAGTTTTTAGCTCGTAATTCACGTCTTACACTATTTAAAAGACCCTTCGATCTCTCGTATATGTTAAAAACAGTTTATTACTTGTAAACGATGGTTTTTTGTCCAGGAGACATTAAAAAGTTTCCATGGCAACTGCGACTCTCAGCAGGGAAAGTTTGAAACGAACAAGTTGTTAGGAAACAGAAAATGGCTTTCTCGGACGTTTCTGGTTTTTTTTTTTAATTTTATTTTTCCCCTCCCCATCTTGATTGCTTCTAATTGTCGGTCGAGGCTGTTTTGTGAAGATGTGGGTGATTAAGTGTCTGTTGTAGTTTTAAGACCACACGGTTATGCAGACCAATTAATCTTTCTGAGAAATGAAGAAAACAGCAAGGCTTCTCTTTTAATTTTGAAGATGAAGGATAAAGGTTTCGCATAAAGCCAATGACGGCCGGTCTCCAAAGACGTGAGAAGATGATAATGGAAAAAGAAAACTTTGAGATTTGAGATCAGAAAGAAAGAGGGTGGTGTGCGTGCTTTTATAACTTATTTACATAAAAAGAGTCTATCTATCTATCTATCTATCTATATATATATATATATATATATCTATATATATATATATATATATATATTGAACAATAAGAAAATAAAAAAAATTAAAATCTTTAGACACACTGGATTGTAGATTAATATTCTTTTTTTATTATTATTCCATTTAGATTCCTCGACTAGTTTCGACCGAAATATATCCAAGTATAGAATTGGTGTAGACTGAATAAATTCCAATATCCAAAAATAATATTCCTAAAAGAGTGCTCAATACAAAGTAGAGCAAATATTATTTATAGCTATTTTTATAGTGATGTTATAACATGTTTATGTATTAATTTTTGAATAAATAAAAATATATATATATATATATATATATATATATATATATATATATATATATATATATATATATATATATATATATATATATATATATAAAGTTAATGGTCAGAGTTAAATCAGACCAGGAAACCGGTATTAAAAAAGTGCCCAATACACGTGTGACAAAAATAATAAAATAAAAGATAAATAACATGTAGATCTTTTAACTTAAAAAAATTAGGGGATCAGTTGAATTGAGAAGAAGAAGAAGAAGAAGAAGAAGAAGAAGAAGAAGAAGAAGAAGAAGAAGAAGAAGAAGAAGGATTATTATAGATGTTTTGGAGGGGGGTAATTGAAATGTACATATATATATATATATATATATATATATATGTGTGTGTGTGTGTGTGTGTGTTCATGATTCCCTTGATCTGAATTCTATATAAATAAAACAAAAGACTGTTATGGGCAAAAAGGCATAAGAATTATACATTGAAAAAGTGACAATGTATCGTGGAGAAACGAGTCCACATTTGAATTTTGGGATCGTAATAGGAGAGTGTATGCGAGAAGAAGGCCAGAAGAAAAGCTGAATGATGAAAATGCGTTTCCAACAGTTAAGCATGGTGGTGGGTCTGTTATGGCGTGGAGGTGTGTTTGGGACAGAGAGGGCTGGAGAATATTCAGTTCAAGCGAATAAGGATTTCGATTTTGCAAAGACCTGTTACACCTTCTGGTTTATTGCATATTGGAAACAAAATTCACCTTTGAACAAGACAACGATCTAAAACACTCTTCTAAGTTATGTCAAAATTACCTCGAGTCAAAAAGAAAAAAAAATTTTGGAAATTATGACTTATTCTCTCTAATCTCCTGACCTCTCTCCCAATGAATTAGCATGTAATGAATTGGTAGGAGAGATCGAAGAGAATACAAATAATGAGGAAAGAATACTTGGTAAATTTGACACTCACAAAACATGATGAATGAGCAGAGGAAATCCATGAGTAACTTCTTTATCTAATGAACACGGAGCATATATTTCATACTTGATAACCTTATCTTTAGCGCAAATACCCTTGGGTAAGTTATGCATCCACTTCTCCCTACGAAATATGCTATAAAAGTAGGAGGACTTATAACAGAAAATCATTATTATCTAAAAAAAAACAAAAAAAAACTGTCTTACAATCTAAAAATATTTTCTGTCTTTAAATAACCTAGAAAAGGTTGATAAGCCTTAAAAAAAAGAAATCAATCGAGGAATAATGTTATTTTTAACAGTAGTATGTGTTTGCTTTCTCCGGCATTTTTTGTGATATTTTTACAGTGTTATATTTCAAATTTGAACATTTGTTTTAGTAGCAAAATACTCGACCTGCGAACAGAGGAAAGTTATATTGTCATACAAGTTCTCTTACTAATTTTCTCTCTCTATTTTTCTATTTAAGCAACATTTTTAACAAGACATTTGCTGCCCATGAGAAACAAAAACAAGCCACGTTTAGAACACCAGATGCAAACGAGGCGGATTCATCTATGTCCCAGGTGAGGACATATTCCACCAACCGGAAACAGCGAGTCATGGATTTTTCCAAAGTGAAGACTGCCAGCCGGAGTTTAATATCTGAGAAATAGATATCCCTAAAGGGAAACGACAATATGAACTTGTAAGCCTCTTGGCCTAAGCTAAAAAGAAACCAACCTTTCGGTTTGCTGCTGTAAAACGAACTGAATGCCGCTTTCGTCAATATATGGAGTGACGTCAGTAAGCAGCTGACATGTGACCCACGTGAGTTAAATCCACCAAAGGGAGATAAACGTCTACTGTATCTCTCTCTCTCCTTCTTTCTCTCGCTATATATATATATATATATATATATATATATATTGTCATCCACAGACAAACTGTTTCGTTGAATCACAGCTCATCAGTATGGCTAGACACCCGGTTACCTCTAGCCAGGATCGAAACCCGGCTGAATTGGCGTCAGTCGGAGATTCTACCCCTAAGCTGTTGGCGCACGGCAGGGATGAAGGTGAGTTTAAGCGTTTTTATCTTTAGATAAACACACAGTGACAAAGGGAACTCCATTCGCTTTAGCGAAGGGTCTTGCATTATTAGCCGTAATAATCACTGTTTACAAACCCACACTTCCTCTCCAGAGAGCTCAACCGAAATAAATTTTTCAGGAGGATATATATATATATACGTGCGGTTTATGGTCTACCTCGTTTGTGATGCCACGGATCCTGTCTGAGCGACACGGCAATAAACAGCCGTGCAGCCTCGCGTCCATTAATGTCTTGTATGTAAAAATCGTATTTGCCTGCTCACGATATGAATAGCCTGCCATTGTTAAACGAGACAATTCACAGTTAACTTACTTCTAAACACGTTAAATGTTAAAGACAGGCTAGCCACTAATGTACACGAATGACAAATGTAACCGAGACTACATAGCAACGCAGGATTTGCGGACATATGTTTATATGGACTTTTTATATATATTGAATTTCATGTTGATTTTAATTTCCTTTTCTTGTTTGTGATATATATATATATATATATATATATATATATATATATATATATATATATATATATAAGGCTGGTAAACATTAGCTATGCTGACTGGTTTGTTCTACTGACGATTCCATGTTTATTGTTTTCTCTTTGTCACATTTCGCGTTCCATAAATGAAAGACGATCGAACGTAATATCACGCCAAAGTCTAATATTGTCATTTCACTTTCACATGTATCGAGATGATTAACACAGCAGCTTCTAATCTAAAACAGGAAATGAAAAGGCATGTCGCTTTTGAGGTATGAGCCGAGGGTTATTCTATTTTGAAGATTTCAGATATCAAACGAGGTTTTCTGTGACACGCTTCTCTGTTTCCAAGGATATTCTGTTACTCCTACATATATTTTTTCCCGGATTTCCTTTAAATCATACAGTGACTATATGATCTCTCTCTCTCTCTCTCTCTATATATATATATATATATATATATATATATATATATATATATATGGATGAATTGTCGTCTAAATTACCCAAAAATGCTAAATAACACTGACATCTCATTGTAACAGATATATTTACCAAAGTGACACAAAAATATCTTGAAATACTAAAGAGTAAATTTATTCAATAAAATTACCATTGGTTTTGACCATGGCCTCCAGGCAACTTCGGAATTTCGTGCAATTCTTCTGAAGGGTCTCCTTGTTTAAGTTGGTGAATGATGCCATAATCCTTGCCTTCAGCTCATCTTTGGTGTTACAAGAATTTTTGTTGGTCTCTCGCTTAACTGTGCCCCACAAATAATAATCAAGGGGGTTGCAGTCTGGGGAGTTAGGTGGCCAGATGTAAGGAGTGATATGGTCGCAGAAATTGTTAACAGCAGTGACTGAGTTTTTCTGTAGTGTGTCATGGTGCAGAGTCCTGTTGCCAGACATAGGGTTTTCCAACAGCCACCCTTTTCACGAAGGGCAGCGCTACCTCCTCAAGGCACTTGATACAGGCGTCCGTGCTGAGTTTAAGGCACTGTGGAAAGGAATGGAGGCATAACTTCGCCAATAGCTTTAAATCACCATTAGTCTCATCCAACTTTTTCCTATGCACTATCCTCAGAATGACACCTAAACACTCTGAAATGTTCGTATTGAAGCTTCCGGCGCGAATGCCAAGCAGTATAACATGTCGTTTCGAAATTTCTGGCGGAGTGAATAGCGTCATTACGCTCTTTTTCTCACAGACGGTGCCCAACTGACCCTACTATACTGTGCAGTCGACAAAATCAAATACAAAAGCGCATGCGTGAAATTGAACATATAAAATGGCGACAATTTACCCATCATACGCTGTATATATATACATATATGTATATGTGTGTGTGTGCGTGCGTGTGTGTGACATAGCGATATATCATTTTCTATATCAAGAAACAGTATTGAGAAAATAGTATAACAATTGACGTATATCAATTATCTTTGTCATGTTGTATTGATAATGTTATAATTTATGAATATGCCCTGAAGATGGTTTATTAGACCGAAACGTCCGACGTTGACATATTAACATTAAAACAGCATAATTGTATATAAGGATTTTTGTTTGTTTTTTCCGTATATATTTTTCTTCATATATATATATATATATATATATATATATAGATAGATAGATAGAGAGAGAGAGAGAGAGAGAGATAAAGGGAGAAAGTGAGAGAAATATCAGAAAGATGAACAAACTGAGAGACAAGTTGAAATCTACATCTCCCCATTCCTTTCTTCCGTTAAAATAATCTAATAAAAAATACAAAGCTTATGCAACTGAACTAATTACGACGTTCACGTACTTCTTATATTTCTTTTGAATGTGATTAGGCAACAATGTATTTTTTGTAGGGGGTGGGGGGACTCCCATTTCTGTACACACCACTCCTTTAATCAGTACCCTTTTATCAGTTAACATACAAACTCTCATAGAAGAAACGTACGTAACCCCTCACTGTTTTGTTTTTCGTATTTTACTCCCTTTTATTTATGTAAATATCTTTCTACGTCTTAAAACTCTGTCACTCCTAACCACAAATTAGCTGCATTGTCCAATCATCTCTCTTGCCGCTCCTTTCAGAAAGAGGCTTGAAACTGAAATATTAAACGCTTAAGGGGATTATTTTCATTACGCTTCCTACGAAAATTTAATTATTGCGTTGGACAAAATTAATTTATTAACACAGGTGAAGTAATATGAGATCGCAATAAGAACTGTTCTTTTTATATACACGATTTATTAGTCTCAGTTCGAATAAATCGTATATTTTTAGTTGATGCAAAAAATAAAAAAAAAAGAATTACTATGCCTATGTAAAAGTTTCCAGTTTATTTTTTAACAAAACTTTTTACTTATATAAAGTCATTATTACGTCATCAAAATATGTTATATGACATTCTGTGACGTTACACAAGCTTGTAACGGAATTATTTGTAATAAGGAATCCTCTTTGCGAGACTTTCACATTCATTGTGTCATGCATGGTGTCAAAGCCCTTCAGAAGTATCTAAACTGGCAGATATACACGACCGCTTACCAGGATCAATGGTTCGAGCAATTGAAGACTGAATATTTATTGCATTAAAAAATATAATTATGGCAAGAGGCCGAAAAGGGGGAGGGGTTGAGGCTGGTCTTAACTATCTATCCTATACCTAGGTAATCGGATTCACGACCCATTAATACATTACAATTTCCACATTCACAACAAGAACTCGTCCGTCACCAATCAATCCTCCATACACCATAATACCGCATTCTCACTAGGGAGACCTACAAAAACCGCCCCGTGACATAAAAATTTACTGATGCTAAAATATATATAAAATTCTATGATGAAAAAATGAGAGGGGAGGGAGATGAACACAATAACAAACTAAAATGTTAACACAAATCAAATTAAACATAACTGATGTTAGTAGGGCCCGTCCAACCCTCAAAAGCCGCTGTATTCTGCTCATTGGACAAAATCAAGAGGCGTTCTCACTAAGGGAGTGAGGAAAGGATAAAAAAAAAAACATACGGGCATTGGAAAATATAAAGCTGACTCGGTCGAGATAAAAAGGGGCCAAAAACAAACTGGGGAGGTTGGGAATCTCAACCTGGATCATAACCAAAGCTGTGGCCAGGAACAGGCCGGGAACACCACTTACTCACATTAACTAGGTACACAAAAGCTTGTCTAACCTAACCAGACTGTGGACTGTTGCTAGAGAATCACAAACATTGACCTCTACCAAATAACAGAAACATCACTTGAAGACTTTCAACAACGACAAAAGCTCAAATGGATGTCACATGTAGCTTGAAGAGAAAATAATGACATAATCAGGATGTTGACATTCCACACTACTTCAAACAAAAGGTTAAGAAGGGAAACATCCATCAATACTGGAAAGATCGATAACAGTTACTGGATTTGAGAAACCTATTTTCTTGAAAGATTGTTTTAAAAGAAAGATTTTATAAATTTCAACCGAAATTAGCACTAGCTGCTCGGTCAATGAAAGCCAGATGTTTCCTTATAAGGAAACGGCTAATATTACCATTATCATTACCAAACATGGGAAATAACTCTATTCTGTTAGATTCTATTTAAGTTGAACTGATTAAGATTTTCTTAATTAAAAATGGAGGCACGGTGGAGTAATGGATAGCGGTTCGGATTGAGGAATTGGAGAGCCGAGTTCGAAATCCAGTCATTTACGTGCTAATAAATCCTCATTTTCTCCCCATAGCTATGGGTAAATAGCAGGACAGACCGGGTTCTATAGCCTTGGATGGCAACTGGTCTACCGAAAATTTTTTTTTTTAAATGGCAACCTACTGCGGGAAAGAAAATCTGCCTCGTCAGTCATGTATGGAAAGATACATGATCGCCTAAGCTTGTATCACGCATGGCACGTAACTAACTCAGTGACTAGATAAAGACATTTTCTTTGTTTTGGAGACTTTTTATATTAATATTCACCCAATACAAGGCCACTTAAGGTAGAATATTACTGTGCTGTATGAGAGCAGGAAAGGGCAAGAAGTAAAGAAGTTCATGGGGTTAGGCAGGAAAAATAAGGGTCAAGCCTAGACTTGAAAAGTTTAAGATTGTAGCCCTTTTATTAAATCTTAATCAGAGAATGAGATATGGAGAAAAAGAGAAAAGAAATTCTGCCACCTTTACTTTTGTGTTGATTTTCATTGGTTAAGTTATAATCATACTAACGCTGCCTAACAAGTCAAATGAGAATCAAACAACACAAATATGAAAATAACAGAATTTTTTCTCTATATATCATACTCGACGAAGCTTTAATAAAAGTGAAACATGTTAGATTGATAAACGTTCTCTATTTGTTCTTTATCCTACAATATATATATATATATGTGTGTGTGTGTGTGTGTGTGTGTGTGTGTGTGTGTGTGTGCAGGTATGTAGAAAATAGGAAAAGAACACGTTAGGTAAATAATCCAGGGTTCTTTAGTATTTTGTTTTTTTATTTTAAAAAAACAGTGCTCCATACAGAAGAGCTTAGATTATAATTATTTTTTTTTAAATATGATTCCTTCGCTACATAAAAGTTCTCATGTTTCAAAAACGAGAGCCGAAGGCATCAATATAATTATTAAAATTAAATTGAATTAAAGTAACAAACCCTGTTTCATCCTCAAGCGAAAATTCAGATATAACAAATTTTGAAATTTACGTATATATATATATATATATATATATATATATATATATGTGTGTGTGTGTGTGTGTGTGTGTGTGTGTGTGTGTGTGTGTGTGTGTACCTCTGTTTGCCGTCAGGCATGAACTGGTGAATAAAATATTTCATTCACCAGTTCGTGCCCTGACGACTGGGAAAACCATGAAATTTTAAGTTGCACTACAAACGTTTGTATATGTATATTTATTAATATATACTGCTTAGCTCTGTCTAACCACATTGAGCACTGTTTTGTTTACACTTTATATTAAATTAAGTAAATAGTTATTCGCTTATCTGTGTATGCACGCTAACGCATGCATATGCACTTGCTAATATCTAATTATTTGATTTATATCCACACTTATCTCACACCTCTAGCTCGACGCTGAGTTTCTTGCGCGACGCAATCTTCAGGTGCAGAGTTCAAAATGACTGTTTTACAGTTTGAATCAAAATATATCTGGCTATCACGACGTTGATGTGATGATACTTAATATTACAAATTTTTAATACTGATTCTTAAAAATAGTAAAGTTAACAAAAGTAAGTGGGAGAAAAGAAAGGAGAAAAGAAAATTATCAGTCTGAAAATTATATATATATATATATATATATATATATATATATAAAGAGAGAGAGAGAGAGCAGTAGAGGGAGAGAGAGTTAAAAGATTACATTCTTTCCGAGTTTGAAATTCTTCCCCTGATTGAAATTCCTTTGCAAGTCCTCTCTGGCTAAAATTCGTCCCCTCAGCTTTGAATCCCTCCTTTGGGAGCCAAATGCTTCCCATTTGAGAAACACTATTGTAGAATTAGATTTCATTCAGTTCGGCTTAAGCTGGCAAATGACAACTGTCGCTGGCTATCAAACTCGATTGCAATTGGGCATGCTTCACAGGCGGAGTGGGGGGCACATTGAACATTTCAAGTCAAACATTTGGACACAGTTCCTTAATAATTTGCCACCGAATAAATTGTTAGATGAACATACTTTTTATTGATTTCTACCTTCTTGTACACTAGAATACATATGGGAGACAATCAAGTGACAGGTGTAAAAACAGAAATGGTTTTGGTTCATTCCGGCGTTCTCTCGTTTGTTGTAACCAATCACAAGTCAAACATAGACACACAAAAAAAACGAAATCCTTGAAAACGAATGTAGCAACATTAGAAAGTACTCGGGGAAAAAAATTAAATAAATTATAAATAAATATGAACTTTGGTAAGTTTACCGATTATATAAAACAACTAATTCGTAAATTTGAAAAAGTTAATAAAAACTTGGATAGACAATACTTGTCGATATTATTTAACGTATTTGAAAGAATATATGCATATTTTTAAACAATTCACCCAAGTAGGGAGGGAGTAAAACTAGTACGCTAGGGGCTGCAGATAGTGTAAGTAAGGGAAAATACTGGGTAAAAGATAAAAAGAAAAACGGAGGAGAATAAAAAGAAGAACGGGGATCAAAGCAACAAAAGATGTCGATTGAAATTACATTTAATTTTTGAAGATTATAGTCATGAGGGAAGCAAGTAAGAGGAAGGGAGTTTCACTGTTGGGAAGTGCGAGAGAAGAAGCTGTTGGACTAGAAGAGGCGGTTACATTTAACTGCTTCGACAGTGAAAGGGTGAGACCAAGATGCTAACCTAGTAGTACCAAGCTTAAATTCAGGCAGTCAGGGCACCAGTGAAAATAGCAGATGCCATTAAAATATTTATAGAAAAAAACAGAGCGAAGCTACATTACGTCTGTGAGAAAGTGACTGGACTCGAGACCCCAAAGTCAGGACCAATCACATTGCATATCCGTCTTTGGATTTTTGCCAATATATATATATATATATATATATATATATATATATATATATATTTATATATATATATATATATTACAGAGAGAGAAAGAGAGGGGAGGCACGGTGGAGTAATGGATAGCGTCTCGGATTAAGGAATCGGAGAATTCCAATCAGAATCCATTACATTCACTTATGTGCTAATACCCTTGGGAAAGGTATGAATCCTTTTCTTCCAGGTAAATAGCCTTGTATGGCAACTAGTCTACCGCAGAAAGAAATGGCTAATCCTAGTGCAGGAAAAATCTGCCTCCTCAGTCATGTATCAAAAGGTACATGATCGCCTAGGCGTGTATCACGCATGGCACATAACTGATTGATATATATATATATATATATATATATATATATATATGTGTGTGTGTGTGTGTGTGTGTGTGTGTGTGTGTGTGTGTGTGTGTATCTTTGTGTGTGTGTATGTATATAAATAAATATAAAGAGAGAGGAGAGGGAGCGAGTGTGTGTGTGAGAGAGAGAAACACAGAGAGAATGAAAGAGAGAGAGATCGTGTGTTCGATTTCATCTGTTAAATATTTAGTGACACTGAGGCTTTAAAATCATTATATTGTAAATTTGTACCTGTCAAGGATGCGTAAGAATGCATGAATGAATGCCACTTTTTTACTTATCGAATTTACAAATGTTTACCTAATGCTGTGAATGAAGTTTTTTTTCTATTGCAAATAGTCAAGAAAAGTACGAAATGAGTAAAAGTGAAAGATACCTATTTTTAGTTTTCTTTTTTTTTTCTTTCTTCTTTTTGTTTTTTTTCCTTTCCCTCTTTCTTTTTTTTCTTTTTTCCTCTTCTTCCCCTTCTTTTTTATTTTCCCTTTTCCTTTGTTTCTTTTTTCTTTTTATTCACTTTGCTTTCTTGTTTTCTTTCTATTTTTCTTTTTTTTCTTTCTATTTCCTTTCTTTTATTTACGTTCTATTTTCTTTTCTTCTTTCTTTTCTTTACTTTCTATTTCCTTTCTTTCTTGTGTTTACTTTCTTTCCTTCTTTTCTTCATTCTTCCTTTTGTTTATTTTCTGTCTTCTTTCTTTCCTTTTTTCTTTTGTTTACATTCTATTTTCTTTCTTTCTTTCCTTATTTTGTTTACTTTCTATAGTTTTTCTTTCTTTTCTTCTCCGTTTTTCTTCATTCTTAATTATTTTTCTTTCTTTTCTTTTCTTTTATTCGGCTTCTTTCTTTTTGCTCGCTTCCTTTTCTTTCTTTAATATACATTATATATTAATACTATTGTCTTTCTTAGTTTCTTTGAAATTATTTACCCATATGCTACTCCTATCGTCAATTTTGCACTTCTTCGCTATAATAACATAATTATGATTAATAATGTAATATTATTAATAGGATAATAATATAATTATTATTAATAATATAATATTATAATTAGGATAATAACAATTATTATTATTATTAATAATATAATATTATTAATAATATTAATAACATAATTATTATTAATAATATAATATTATAATTAGGATAACAATTATTATTAATAATATAATATTATTAATAGGATAATAACATAATTATTATTAATAATATAATATTATTAATAGGATAATAATATAATTATTATAATAATATAATATTATAATTAGGATAATAACAATTATTATTAATAATATAATATTATTAATAGGATAATAATATAATTATTATTTATAATATAATATTATAATTAGGATAATAACAATTATTATTAATAATATAATATTATTAATAGGATAATAATATAATTATTATTAATAATATAATATTATAATTAGGATAATAACAATTATTATTAATAATATAATATTATTAATAGGATAATAATATAATTATTATTAATAATATAATTATTATTAATAATATAATATTATTAACAGGATAATAACAATTATTATTAATAATATATTATTAATAGGATAATAACATAATTATTATTAATAGTATAATATTATTAATAGGATAGTAATATAATTATTATTAATAAAATAATATATTCTTAATATAATAATAATATATTTTTTACTATTAAATTTTATGATTTATTGGTCGCTTAAGTCTTGAAAGATAGATTAGGAACATTAAAAAAAAACTGACTCACCATCAGAGGACACATAATAAAACAAAGGGTAATTTGTGCTTTAAACAAGGGGCCCTATAAATCAATTGGCTTCAACCGCTGTTTGCATCTAATGGACCTTTTAAAAGCCTGTAATGCGGTTCAAAG
Organism: Acanthosepion pharaonis; assembly: GCA_903632075.3. NCBI lineage: Eukaryota > Metazoa > Mollusca > Cephalopoda > Sepiida > Sepiidae > Acanthosepion > Acanthosepion pharaonis. The sequence goes on along the minus strand of CAHIKZ030005169.1, from coordinate 3,243,374 downwards.
GTCTTGTTTTATTCAAACAATGCGCTCATAGATCTTTATACCATTTGAGTACCGCAGATTTTACAAGTGCACGATAAAGGCAAAAGAAATGCTAAGCGAAAATATAACTATTTTCCCAAATTTCAGAGAGGGAGTGCATAATTCCCCAAGGTCGTACAAATCTACATCACTGTGGAATATTATAAAACTAGGCCGTATAGACTGACGTCTTTACGAGACACGCTGTCGACTTTCAAATGCATAGATTGGGTGTCATAATAGAATTCACTAAGGCGTAAGTTCCAACATCAGTCGTCACCCCCCCCCCCAAAAAAGAATTTTATTGCTTCAAGTAGATCTGAGTCAGACATTACTTTGACCAATCATATTTCAGCGCAGGATAAATTCTATTTCCTCGCTAACCAATTTTCGGTGCGTGAAATCGTTCTTTTTCTATATGCCATGTTACTACAGGACGTAGGCGATCATAGCTCTCCACAATTTCACGTCCTTTTTAGCTCTTAATAAATTTTGTCTTTTTGTTATTTCTCCTAAACCTTGTTCCGCCATCCATTTACTCAATCTCAAGGACTATGCGTTGTTTTTCTTCATCATCATCATCATCATCATCCGTCCCGTGACTGGTGGGGTGGTCGTAGAGACGTTACTTCGACTATTAGACCTGTCGGAGCGCATCCGCTCTCAGATCACACCACAACCGATATTCCACTAACTTGAACGTTCGCCTTTGTCACAGACCGATGGCTGTTGATTCCATCGATGGGAATTTCCTTCCCGGCAGCCGACCTCAGTCTTGGAAGCCTTACACAAGGCGACTGTATTATCACCGCACTGACTGCATAGCCATGTGAGTCCAATCTACCCCATTGACTAGACGGTCGTTGACCCTACCAAAAGATTCTTCCACCCTTTGACAGGTCTTGTTTTTAATCCTGCTATTGGTCTAGCCACCTTCCTCATTGGTGGTGGTGTGGGGACCGGTTTCGTCGTCAATTACCTGACCAAGCGGTAAGTAGTCCCGGGTTACACTATTTAGCACATCCGAATTCTCAACATCATCCCTCGTTCACTTTAGAACCATTATTAAAAAAATAAATCAGGCCGAAAATTGAGTACTGTAGCCATATATGGGTAGGAGGTTTACAGTCACCCCTTTCTAATCTCCATAGAGTTTAAAAGCATCTTTGTGCATGATAAAATTATTTTCCACCCTACAACCCCTTTCTCACAGACAAAACGATGCAATTTTTCATGGAAAGTGCTCAGACGAACTGCATTCCTTAGTTCAGCCCGTTCTAACCTTTACAGCTAAGATCCACCATGCCACGCCCATCGTAGCGACCCCCCTTTCCGTTCGTATTCTATTGGTGAGATGTAATTTCCACTTGAGCAGCTTCTTACCACGGATTGCTGCTTTCTGGAATCGACTCGCAAGAAGATGCTTCCTCGATCACTACAATCTGTTCAAGTTTAGAGTTAATCTCCTCTACATATCCTCATCAACTGTGTCTCTTACTCTGTAACATTCTACCTTGAGTGACTACCGAGCCTTGTACAGGGTGAACATCATTATAAAAAAAAATCGTTTTTGAGATTAACCGCGGCTAATCTGATACTCACAGATCGAATAGAGGGAAAGAGACACAAGAGAAAACAACGCATGGCATACCTAGCGGCCGTAAGCAAGTGGATGACACAACGTGGCCTGGGGGAGGTGGCAGAAGGAAGGAACTTGTTGAGAGCTTCAAGGGATAGAGGGGGGCGTGGGGAGACATGAGAATAGAAAGAACTAAACTGTGAATAAGAGCAATCCCTAAAACAGCTGAGCTGCACAGCAAATTGTCCATCTCTCGAGGAATCTGATGGCAATCCCAGATAGAGGACTTTGCAAATTGTTTTGAAAAGGGGAAACGGTTCTTGGTTGAATGTGTGTATGAATTTGACGGGAGACAAAGGCTCCATTGCCCTAGGCAGGCCATTTTTTTCTTTCGTTAATATGGCTTGATATTTTTCGGACAGACCTCGTGCACAGGGGAATATACTTCTGGAAATATGTGTGTAAATTGATATCCAATGCGGAGTAGAAATGTGATGGAATGTAGAACGCGAGGCGCGTAATTCAATTAGAGTTACTCTTACCCGGTGAGATTTTTACCGCTTTTAGTCAGCCGTAAAGAACGCTTTGATCTAGATTTCCAATCATGCTCAAATGTCAACGTGATCTTTTGACATGGCTGATGACCTCTGCTTTTCAGTGGCTGGCAAAGATTTAGAAAAAAAATTCACAGCTTTTCCCGCCAACAGTGAACAGAAACATTACACCATTTTAGTAGTTTTGCTTCTCTTCCGTGTCCTTTCAGGAGGTTGGCGATTATTGCTCTCTACAATCTCCTATCCTTTGTAGTTCAATAAATTTTGCTTTTTGCTTATCTCTCCAAAACCCCGTCCCACCTCCCATTTATGCAGGGGTTTCCTCTGTCCCTCTTGCCTTCAATCTGTACTGTGAGTATCAAATTTTCCAAGCCTTCTTTCCTGATGATGTGCTCTAGAAATTTCAACTGCCTCTTTGTGATGTTAAGTGTAAGTATCCTTTTTGTTTTTTGCTTTTTGTTTTTGTTTTTGTTTTTTTTTTGTTTTTTGTTTGTTTGTTTTTTCTTTTTTGTTATTCAACAGAAGTGGATAATCAGAGTAGCGATTTATCCCTTGTATCCTGTTTCAGATTGAATTACCCGTTCCTTCTAAAGTCTTTTTCGTTTTCTTTCACTCTCACTAGCCATTGCATGTTAGTTGCATTGTCGCCTTGCTAAGGGACGAACTGATTAATATATATATATATATATATATATATATATATATATATATATATATATAATCAGGCAACATATCTTCATTTAAATATGTTTGGTTGAATAATCTAGACATATTATGTCTAATTATTTTATTTTAATCCTCTTAAATTCACAGGTCAGTTTATTAATGTTGCTATTAAACTCATTAAGGAAGGCCCTGTAGTGTTTTTCATTCTTTTTATTTGCCCAAGTACTTTCAATCTTATCCAAGATCATCTTCAGGCGTAACTTGTTAAAACAAAAAATTAATGTAATTGATAGTTGCGATTTCTTTTGTAAATGCGCATGAAACGCGCTCTTTTAATTAAAAAATTAACGTTATCTATGGGAGGTAACTTAATTTATATTTGTAAATTAAAAAAAAGAATTTAAATATCTGAAAAAATTGCTGCTATAATTGTTATTTTTAAAAAATTACAACTTAGGCATTTTAAAACATTGCTATTACAGACATTATAATGCATTGTTGTTATACTTTTAATTAATCTTATTTAGTGTTGCTTGTATTTTTCTTAGAAGGCTTGTATTTTTTTTAGAAGGCTTCAAGAATTTGAAGATTGTGTTTTTTATGTCCATTGTGGAGTATACTTGTATTGTCAATTAATATTTTTCTAAATCGTGAATGTGGACAGGAATGTTCCTTTAAATGTGCAATAGAGCTTGAATCTGGCATATGTAATGTAACCAAACATGCTTGAATGAAGATACGATGCATATATATATATATATATATATATATATATATATATATATATATATATATATAAAGTGAATTGCAATTAATGAGATCCAAAGTATTTACCTCATACAGATGACTATTTCGTCCATGGGAAAAACTGTATCCGGTAAATTGTTTTATTTCATTAATTGTAATTCACTTATATTATCTACAATAAAATTATATTAAGCTCTCTTTTGTGGATCAGTTTTAATATTTTATATTAATAGGATCTACTTGGATTACTTACCCACAGATTTTTTACCTATATATATATATATATATGTGTGTGTGTGTGTGTGTGTGTGTGTGTGTGTGTGTGAAAGAGAGAGAGAGAGAGACTGAATAATAACCAAAAAGCGATGATGAACCAAAGGCTGATGTTTGATCATTTAGCCAGATTTTGAGAAGCGGATTGGGTCGAGAACTTTTCAGCACTTCCTCGTATAATGTGATTCTGTATACATTGTTGCACCATATTGATTTCCATGTATAATACACCCATATATCTGTTTGTGTCTATAAAGTCTCTTGACAATTAAAACAAATATATATTAGAAAAACAATTGATGTGGCACCACAACTAGATGATCTTGAACCAATCATTCTTTCCAGCATTATGGTACACCCACCACATTTGGGGGACTGAATGTTCGTGGGTCCCTAAATCAAATATTTTCATACCGGTGGATTGGAAGGGATGACTCCATTCCTTGACCACCTCATTCGCCACATACCACTCTCTTGGACTTCTTTCTATGGTGCTATGTTAAATATATCGTGTATCGAACAAATATTCAGAACATCAGTAATCTAAAGCAAAAGAGGACTGACGCCATTGCTACCACTGAAAAAGGGAAGAAATTGTGTCAAGTCTTGATCTGTTCCGGGCAACTAATCGTGCCTATATATATATATATATATATATAGGTATATTCAATATGGTGCCTATATATATATGTGTGTGTGTGTGTGTGTGTGTGTGTGTGTGTGTGTGAAAAATATATAGAAAGTAGGAAAGAACTCTTTAGGTAAATAACAATATACACAAAACCCTTTCAGAAAAAAATAAAATAAAATAAAAAAAATAAATAAATCTCCATAGACACGTAAACCAAACTAGGCGAAATCATGTTTCGTTTTAAATTTAGACACCCCAACCTTACTCTGACTTGACATCTGTGAATGTAACTGTATACTGATACAAATTATGAACACCTTACACCCCTGTTTCTTTAAACAATTGCTCTAGCCGTTACCATAGAAATTTTGATTTTAATATCCTATTAAAACACGTAAATTTCAGAAATAAGTTTTTCCCAAAAAAAAAATTTCGCTTGAAGATGGAACAGAGCTTACTTTAATTCAAATAATTTTATTGAAGTTTTCGGCTCTTGTTTTGAAACATGAGAACTCTTATGTAGCGTGTTGGAATCATATTTTAAATAATTATATATATATATATATATATATATATATATATATATATATATATATATATATGTGTGTGTGTGTGTGTGTGTGTGTGTGTGTGTGTGTGTGTGTGTGTGTGTGTGCAAACCCCCCCTCGTGAGCGGTTTTGTAATACATCTATTTATCATCTCTCAGTTGGGCAGAGTGCACTCAGGGGCGACTCCGTCAAAGGACAGAGTCGCAAGTGAGGGACAATTATACTGAGAAGTGCCCAGCCCTGGGAAACAGCTGCCCGAGGCCGTGCCCTCTGATTGGACCAAAGAGAGGGATCAGTGTTCGCATCGAGGCCAGCGCAACTGAAGGTTGCGGGAACTGCGGGCAACTTTTCTTCCTGGCCCATGTGTATGCGCTCCTTAAAAAAAAAAAAAAAAAAAAAAAAAAACTCATCTTAGTAGCGACACAGAGTAAATACCTATATTGAATTATTTTTAAAAAAATGTTGTGGTACGATCCAGCTAATTTACATAGTGTAGTACCGACCATATAAATATGGTTGGTACCGGGAAGACGGGAGAGGAAGAAGAGATCCAATCCAGATACTCTGCCCGACTGCGACTAATGTCAACCCATTCTACAGGAACGGTCTTCCCAAGAATATACCAAACTATCTGTAAATATTGTGTACACGTTCTTGTGTCAATACATTTTGCTTAAGTACATTTTGTGTTGTATTATTATTATTCCATGTTTTATTCAAGTTTCAACAAAAAAAAACTTCAATATCTACTCCTTATTTTGTAACAATTTCCATATATTTGTTTATTTGCTTTTATAATGGTTTTTCTAAATTGTAAAGAGACTTTATGGAGACCCTGTATTTTTTCTATGTATAATGTGACTGCACATTTATTGGGATGGCTAAAAAAAACTTCAATATATTTTATTTCTGCATATAATGTGCCCACATATTTCTTTGAGTAACTAAGAAGATTGAATATATTTTATTTCAATGTCTAATGTAGCCGCACATTTCTTTTGATGACAAAACAGCTTAAATATATTCTATTTCAAATGTATAAGGTAGACACATTTTCGGGTAAATAAAATGCTTGGATGTATTTCATTTCTATGTTTAAGTAGCAGCATATTTCTTTGGGTGACTAAAAAAAAATTAAATATATTTTGTTTCAATGAATAGTGAAGCTGAAAGTTTTTTTGGTAAGCTTCAATATAATTTAATTCAACGTATAATGCATCTGCTTGTTTCTTTGGATGACTAAACAACTTGACTAATATTTATAAATGTAAAAGACAATAGGAAAACTGTAATATTAGCCGGCGCGTTTCGTCCAATGTGGACTTTTTCAAGGCAAAGACGAAATGAATTTATTAAAACAAGGTAACTATTAATAACAAAACAAACAGTTGACAATATGAATATAATAGCGTTTTCTAAATTCTTCCAGTTGATAAGGACATTTTGTTTTGTTATTAATAGTTACTTTGTTTTGATAAATTCATTTCGTTTTCGCCTTGAAAAGTCCTATTGTCTTTTACATATATAAATATTGTCTTTTTCTACAGGTTAACACCAACTTCACTAATATTATTCGATGTATAATGCAGCCGTATTTTCGGGTAATTAAAATGTTTGGTAGTATTGTATTTCAATGAATAATGTAGTCGTATGTTGCTTTGGAGAGCTAAACAAATTAAATATATTTACTTTCCGATATGTAAGAAGTTGGAATGAATGGTTGTTAGCAAAAAAGGATAGCCAAAGTCGTTAGCTACAAATTGCAGACGTCAACATTCAAGTAAAACATAAATTTAAATATCTGCTAAGTGTTATCAGAGAAAATGAAAAAAGTTATACAGAACTCCGAAGTTTAGCGGTGTGCTAACACCTCTATGGGATATTTAATACCGAAACCTAAATATTTTGAACGCATTTGTATGCCTTCAATTACAGATAATATGTACTGTTGGTAATTTTACTTGTTGTTAATTTTACTGTAAATACGTAACGTTGGTAATTTTACATTAATAAGTATTGCTGGTAATTTTACTATGAAATATATTGTTGGTAATTTTACAATGAATATGTATTGCTGGTAATTTTACTATAAATATATATTGTTGTTAATTTTACTATAAATATGTACTGTTGATAAGATTAATATATGCATTGTTGGTAATTTTATTATGAATATATACTGTTGATAATATATATTGTTAGTAATTTTATATAAATACATATTGTTGGTAATTTACTCTAAATATGTATTGTTGGTAATTTACTCTAAATATGTATTGTTGGTAATTTTAATATAAATATATATGATGAGACGTGATGCAACCCGAACAAGGTTAAGAAAGTAGTCAAAAGCCTCTACCGGGTGGGTATACCTGCTTTCATTTATTGGTAATTTTACTATAAAATGTATTGTTGGTAATTTTACTATAAATATATATTGTTGGTAATTTATTCTAAATACGTATTGTTGGTAATTTTAATATAACTATGTAGTGTTGGAAATTCCATTATAAATATATATTGTTTGTAATTTTACTATAAATATGTATTGTTGGTAATTTTACTATAAAATGTATTGTTAGTAATTTTAATATAAATACGTATTGTTAATTTTACTATAAATATCTATTGTTGTTAATTTTACTATAAATATGTACTGTTGATAATATTACTATATATATTGTTGGTAATTTTATTATGAATATGTATTGTTGGTAATTTTACTATAAATACGTATTGTTTGTAATTTTATTACATATATAAAGAAAGAGGCATCCAGAGGAAAACGGTACTCGAATGAAGATGAGACGTGAGGCAACCCGAACAAGGTTAAGAAAGTAGTCAAAAGCCTCTACCGGGTGGGTATACCTGCTTTCATTTAATGGTGAAATAGAGAGAGAAAAGATGGATTCATGCCTTTCCCAAGGGGATTTGTGCGAAAGTGAATGCAGGAGGCTGGGCGGGAATTTGTACTCGCTTCTCCAATTCCACTTTCTGCGCCGATTACCGCAACAATTACCGTACGAAATAATAATAATAATAATAATAATAATAATAATAATAATAATAATAATAATCTCATCCTGAGAGATATTTAATAAGCTTACTACAACATAAGTTAAAGTAGGTAGAAATGATAGGCATGCCTTCATTGAAAAGCAACATTCGAAATCTATGTTCTAATTTCTGCTCCTAAAGGGACTGCTTTGAATGAGACGTAATCTAAATGCTACGGCAAGTTTGTTTTTTAATGGTTAATTTACCCAGCTTTTTTGACTGGCGCTTGTCCATTCACGCGGCGGGCCTCACTATCAGCAATTAACTTCTGAACAAGTAAACGGTATGTTTAATCTAAGGCTAATTATTAAAAAGACAATGCTTTATTCAACAAAAGCGTGACTGTACTTAATAACCCTAACCTTGAGTTAAAGAATTATAAAAGAGAGGAAGAGAATGATCTTTCTTTTTTGTTTCACCCCTGGCACTTAAGAAGAACAATATTTCCCGCGTTCAAAGCACAACCCTCTCCTGATTTGAAATAAAACAAAACAGTTGTGGGCATGCGCAATGAATTAGTTTCATTATTAGCCTTAAGGTAAGCTATAAATACCTTATTCTCCCAATTTTTCAAGTTGTATTTTTTAATAATATTTATCCTTGGAGAACTGTTTATTTATATTTTCTTCGATTTTTTCTGTTGTTTAATGCACTGTCCAACTTTTGATAAACTCATCGTATATATGGCAACTGATCGATATCCGAGCACAATAAAGTGCTGTTTTTTTTGGTTTTTTTTTTTTTTTTTCTATTTTAGCATACGCCATAAACGATGACGTACAACCATATTAATAGTGTTTATTTGCCCGGGCACAATACTCAGGACCAGTTCAGTACGCAAGGACTGAATGAACTGCGGTTAATTCGGTTGTCGTAAGGGGATAAAACAATGGTTACAATGTAGACACAGTTTTTCAAACGTTAGTATACACTGGAGTTCTTTCTCTTTTACGTGCCATGTCCCTTCAAAACGCAGGCAATCATGGCCCTCCACATCTTCCTGTCCCTTGTAGATCTTAATAATTTTTGTCTTTTTGTTATGTCTCTCAAACTCTGTTCAGCCATCCATTTGCTCAAGCCCATTAAGTATGTAACACATTGCTTTCCTTCTTTCCCTCAATCTGTCCTGTGAGTAACAGATTTTCCAAGCCCTCCGTCCTTAAGACATGCTCCAGAATTTCAGCTGCCTCTTCCCGATGTTAAGTAAAAGTTTCCTTTTTTTTTCCTTTTTCTCCAAAGGCACATTGTTGTTCATATGTCCGGTCCATAAAAAAATTGGGAGAATAAGGTATTTATAGCTTACCTTAAGGCTAATAATGAAACTAATTCATTCAAGTCTTCTTTATCTGTGAGGAGATTCTCAGTATCTTTCTATAGAACCACATTTCTGTTACTTCAAGTCTCTTCCCCAGCTTTGAGGAGATTGTCCAGCATTCGCTGCCATACAAGAGGACAGATATCAGGCAATAGTTCAATCTCCTTTTTTCTTTGTTTCCCACGAAATTTTTGTGTCTCTTAATACTCTGCTTAGATTTTGGAGTACATCTTTGGCTAATACGTCTTCGGATCTCACTGCTGCACGTTCTGTCTTCTGTTAAAACGCTTCCCAGATATTTAACTCTGTGTAACTGCTTGATTTTAGTATTCCCGACCTGTAATTTGCATGTTGGGCTCATCCTTTTGCTGATAGCCAAGCATTCTGTCTTTTTGTAGTTTATGCTTAGACCTTTCTTCTTGCTTTTTTTTTCGCTATCTTCTGGAGGAGGTTTTGTAGTTTCCTTTCCATGTCTGCTAGCAGCACCGTGTCGTCTGCATATCTTATATTGTTAAGATTGTGTCCGCCACTAATGAATCATGGTGGGACTTCTAATTCTCTCAGAATTGGTTCGCTGTATAAGTTGAAGAACAAAAACTAAACAATATTTTAACTTGTTTTGTAAACAAGGTTAGGGGTTAATCTTTTAAAGCTGTCAAAATGTCTTAAATTATATAATTCCCAATAAACTCCTTCTTCTTCTTTTTCTCCTTTCTTCTTCTTCTTCTTCTTTGTACTCTGTTCTTTCAAACGTTGACGATCGTGGCTCTCGACAATTTTCTGTCCTTTGCAGCTCTCAGTAATTTTTTTCTCTTTTTGCTACCGCTCTTAAACTTTGTTCCGCCATCCGTTTACTCATGCTCGCTGGGTAGGCTATGCGTTGTTTCTCTCTGTGCCTCTTGCCTTCCATCTGTCTTGTGAGAATCAACATTTCCAAGCCCTCTTTCCTCATTATGCTCCCTAGAAATTTCAACTGCCTCTTCCTGAGGTTAAGTAATAGTATCCTTTTTTTCCATTTTCTCTAAAACTTCCTCATTGCTCACATGTTCAGTCCATGGTATTCTGAGTATCCTTCTGTAGAACCACATTTCTGTTGCTTCAAGTCTTCTTTATCTGTGGGGAGATTGTCCAACATTCACTGCCATATAGGAGGACTAATATTACATAATAGTTCAGTAGTATTTTCTTTGTATATAACGAAATCTTTCTGTTTCTTAATACTTTGCTTGTTGTTAATATATTATCATTTGTTTATACAGATATATTGGTTCTTGTTCTTTCTTTTTATTAATTTATGAAGACTTGTATCCTGAGTCTGCCATGTTTGTTGTGAGCATTTCAGGAGAGGCACGTGTTTATCTCTCAATGCATACAATGATCCGCAACACATTTGAAGTAATGGAGATAACCAATACTTACCACTGACTTTAGTAATTCAGTCTACACTTTCTTTTTTTATGTCCTGTATCCCTTCAGTACGTAGACGATCATGGCCCTCCACACTCTCCTGTCTCTTGTAGCTCCCAACAAGTTTTGTCTTTTTGTTATTTCTCCCATTGTTTTATTATCCATTTTCTCAAGCCCGTCAGTTGTTTTGTGCTGCTTTCCTCTGACCCTCTTTCCCTCTATCTGCCTTGTGAGTATCAAATTTTCCAAGCCCTCCTTCCTCATCATGAGAAATTTCAACTGCCTCTTCCTGATTTTAAGTATAATTGTCCTTTTTGTTACCATTTTCTCTAAAACTTTGTCGTTGCTCACATGTTCAGTCCATGGTACTGTTAGTATTCTTCTGTAGAAACACATTTTTGTTGATTCAAGTTTCTCCTTCATCTTTGATGAAATTGTTTAGTATTATACCAAAATCAAACAAGTACAACAATTTAAATACCTGGGAAGTTTTTAACATGAAGCGGAAAGTGCCTTCCAGTATACAACAGTAGAGATATACTATCGTAATATAATTTGCCAGGAATTTTGAGAGTAAAAGAATTTCTAATGCATTTCAGTCATAAAACAATTTGCAATATATTTCTCCAATGAAATAAACTGCAAAGTATTAGTGTATTCGGAAAGTAATCATATTTTATAGAAAAAGATATAAAAATGTAAGTTACACTTATTTAAACATTATTTATCGGAAAAATGTCATCACCTTCATTTTTAACGACCGCAGATTTTTCGGCTTCACGTACAAAGAAATCTAAGTTTTTTTCCCTGAGAAAAAATTGCGAAGACTATTTTCAACCTCTTTTTTTTCCTTAGTTCTGACATTTATGAAATGTTCTAGTGAACGAAAACAAAGTAAAAATATGTTGGTGCTGAACCTGATGAGTATAGAAGATGGGAAAAAAACTTACAATTCTAACAGGCTTACGGCCAAATCAGATTTAAACACTAGTTCTCGTAAGATCCCTGAAGCTAAGCAACGTTTTGCCAATACCTTGAAGGATGACTTGGATGTGCGGTTTGTATAACGGCTCAGAATTGGAAATCGAAGCGTCCAGTCCCAATTTTTTAAGCATTTACCTCCAAGCAAGGCGGGAGTGCCACTAGCACGCAAGGGGTTACAGAGGATTGAGAGCAAGAGTAAATTGGGTGTTTGGGGAAAGGATATAGAGAAGCACAGGGATCAGGATCAAGGCATAAGATATCGATTGACATTACATTTGAATATTTGAAGATTATAGCTATCAGGGTAGCAAGTAGGAGGAAGGGATTTCCGCTGTCGAGAAGTGCGAGAAAAAAAGCTGTTGGAGTAGAAGAGGCGGTTGCATTTAACTGCTTCGACAGTGAAAGGGCACGATTAACTTCATGCAGTTGGGGTACCAGTGAAAGTAGATTGTCAGAGTAGTTGCCATGAAGATATTTGTAGAAAAGACAGGGGGAAGTCACAGCGCGTCTATGAGAAAGTAACTGTATACAAGATGCCAGATCAGGACCTATTACATTGCATATCCGTCTCTGGATTTTGTCGAGGCCCTCGAGATGAACAGCGGGGGCGCCAGATATGGCAACAATATTCATTGTGTTATGTGACCTAACCCATAATAACATAATGGACTATTCCACACGTAATAAATACTGCGCCTCAAGAGGAAGCAGGGAGTTCAGCCTGAAGTCTGGAGTCAGAAGTCCGTCAGGAGTCTGTCAGTCAGTCAGAGCGAGCGTGTCAATCAGTCGAGTCAGAGGCAGTCCGAAACAGAGTCGCGTTCAGACAATTACTACAAGACATTGGAATAGTGATACCGGTCGAGACTAAATTGCTCTCCCTACTAAACTGGATTGTTCGGCTTAACACTTTCTACTTCTCTGTATATATTCCTGTTTGTAATATATCTGTGTTATTCCATATCCGTGTTCGAGTTCTTCTTTATTGGTTCTACCTTGGACCATCACCATGGTACAAAGACCTTGGACCATAACACATTGCAAGGACGAATGGTAGATTTGTAGATTTTAAGAGTACGTTATATCCACATACACACAAATACTCTTCGTAACGGACGACACCGTTCATATTCCACCAGAGCCAAAGCAAGCACTACTGTGAACGGAGTTCTGGTTTTGGTGTTGACACTGGTTTTCAATTGTTCATCAATAGCCCTCTTTCTATGTCTATTGAACAAAAGTAGAGAATCATTACTTGTTCCCTGTTTTGGGGATGGTTTACTGGTTCTTTCTTCTTCCCAGGCCATAATGATTTTTTATATATTAGTGTGGACTGCAAGTTATTACTTTTCCCAGAGAGGAAAAAAAAATAAATGTAAGTTAAATTTATTTAAATATTATTTATTAAAAATGTACTCACCTCCAATTTCAACGACTGTAGCCCAACGGGAAGCCAATTTTTCGATTCGACGTTTAAAGAAATCTAAACTATTAACTTCTTTGCTTCTGATGTCGTGCCAGTTATGGAACAAATGAAAATCTTTAAATTCTAAGTCTGGTGAGTACGGAGGATGTAGAAGAACTTCCCTTGCAAACGATCTTTTTTGTTTTGCAGAATGCGCTCTTGCATCTGTTATACTGAAGAATATCATCATACTTATTATAAAACCCAGGTTGTGTGTGTGTGTGTGTGTGTGTGTGTGTGTGTGTGTGCGCGCGCGTTTATATATTGGATCGGATTTCCTACATTTTTCAACCGATTTCAACAAAACTTCACAGGACTACGTAAAATTACCTTGCGGTGGTTCTGAAAATTGGAAAAACTCAATTGTTTTTGCACGAAATCAGTTTGAAAACACGATTAAGAGGCATCACGAGAATGAAAGGGGGACAACTCATATCGAGTTATACTTATTATAAAACCCAGGTTGTTTGTGTGTGTCTGTGTGTTCGTTTATATATGGGATCGGATTTCCTACATTTTTCAACCGATTTCAACAAAACTTCACTTTTTTTGGCAGGTAGTGTTTCTTATTGTCTTGCATACTTTTTTCTTTATTTTTACATTCAGAATGCTTTAAAAGTTTCATTTACAAGACAATTGTTTATAATAAAATTCTATTCAGTAGGTAGAAAATCGATTGAAAACAATGTTTTTGTTTGAGTTTGGGTTTGACCAATTCGTAAAAAAAAAAAACAACAACAAAAACTAATTAAGATAATGCGTGTCCGTCAACCTTAAACAATAATCTTTGTCAATTTTATTTTTCAGTCTTTATGATGGTCGATACTTGATCTATCTCTTACTGTTACATCCCCGGGCAACGCCGGGCTCTACTGCTAGTATTTTCTTTTTAGCGAAACAGGACACTTTCTATATAATGCTTTGTGTACTAACAATAAACATCTACATTTCTGTAGAATTAAAAAAAAGCCGTCATTCATCATGAGATACTTGAACGTGGATATTCCATGTCCCATTAGTTTGTAATGGAAGCCGCCTTTCATATTCTACCAGAGAAAAAGCAATGACTTCTGGAGATAGAGTTCTAGTTTTGGTGCTGGCACTGATTTCTCATTTTGTGATAACATTGTTTTTCTCAATTCCTGTTGACATGCAAAACCCATGTAGGCGGATCTAGATTAGTGGCTTTGAGAAATAAATTTGGATTTGTGCATTGATCCTCTCTTTGTCGCCTTGTGTCCATTTAGTTTTAACATTAGCGAAAACGTCCGTTGAAGTTTTTTTTTTGCGGGGAGCGGGTACGGTCACTGCATAAGAAATATTTTTAAAAAAATTATTTATAATATTCACATAAAAAAAACTTTCTAATGCCCAAAGCAAAACAAATAACGAAGACAAAATAACCCTTTGCAGGTTATATAAAGCCAGAAAATACTTTTGGTTGTAAGAAATTTATAGAAATAATAATGATTTACTGATACAAGTCTAATAATAATTAACCCATAACTGGAGGGAGAAGAGGTGGATTCATACCTTACTCAAGAATATTCGCATGTAAGTGAATATAACAAACCCGACTGGAATTGGAACTCGGCTTCCCAATTATCAATCTGCGAGCCGTTATCCATTATACCATCCGCACATCCAAGCTTGGTATTTCCAAGCTTTCATCATCTAGGTACGTTGCTTAACTTCGGTGATCGTACGATAATCGGCGTTTCAAATTGATTATCTTTAGCCCTTCTCACAGATGAAGAGACTTTAGGCGACGGAAATGCGGTTCTACAGAAGGATTCTGAGAATGCCATCGATTGAACATGGGAGCAATGACGATGTTTAAGAGAAAATGGAAACAAAAAGGACACGTATCAAAAATAGGGAATGATATTCCTAGGGCACATAACGGGGATAGAGGGCTTAGAAAATGTGTCACTCACAGGACAGATTGAAGGCAAGAGGGACAGAGGAAAACAACGCATAAATACTTCCTAGCGAGTTTAAGTAAACAGATGGCGGAACAAGATTTAGGAGCAATAACAAAAAGAAAATCACTTATTGAGTGCTACAAAGAACAGGAAATTGTGGAGAGTCATGATTGTCAACCTCCTGAAGGGACACGGCACATAGAAGAAGAAGGGAACTCGGATAAGTTTCAGAGAACTGTAGTTCCTCAAATAACTTTGTAAAGCAGCGAATATGTTAAGTTCATACAAACTTGAGTAAAGGAAGAATCTTAATTTTCATTTATTCTTTCAGAAATCCCAGAGAACAATTTTTCTCGGTGCATATGAACTCCAAATGTGGTATTTCAAAAACGAGCCAGAAAGCAGGTAAAGACGACAGATGCTCACCGGAATCAATTATCGGCTGATAGCAATGCGCATACGTGTATCAAGATGCGCGTGTAAGTGATAAAGCTTTCTTTGAGAGTGAACCTATTCAACTTAACAGCAAATTGCCACCTGAAAATTCAGCGGGTGAGTGGGGTAAGCGGTACCATTGTTTTACAAGTGCAAACGGTGAGATTACCGATTTTGTTTCCCGCGTTTGCTTGCAATGAGTGAAGATGATCTCACCACAGTTCAGCAAACGAGATGAGGACGACATGTTTTATTCATGGCGACTCTAATTTGATTAACGAATATTAATTTAGACGCGCGCGTGGATCACTTTCAATTGGATTTTGATTTTCAATAATTTACTATGATATCAGTTTTTTTTAGTTGCAATGGGTTTCGTAGATTTTACAACTACAACGAATCGTGCGAATGATTGTGCAGTATTAGTAGGCATTCATTTATGTCGCGAGATAAAAGGAGCGCCGTTTGGTTAAAATTCATTCCTTTGGTGGTGAGACTGGAGTGACCTCTCCAGGGTGCGGGTTTTGGCAATGGTATATGGAGGCCGTGTACTGCCCAGACTACATACTTCTTCCTCACTCGGCCGTAGCGACGATATCCAAAGGAATACAAGGAATTATATTTGGGGACGGATTGGCTGCTGGAGTTGCATAGCCTTTTTTTATTTTCATCTTAAGTCAGGGTTTGCCTTCCCCCTAGATGGAGTGCCTTCTTGGACTGTCGAGCTTCATCTATTCGAAACAACTGGTTTCGGATATAATAATAATATTATTATTATCTGTCATAATATCAACAATAATATCTTTTGCCGTTTCGGATATAAATAGGCATTCGTTTATCTCTTGACATAAAGGTAGCGTCCTGTTTGGTCAAGATTCAGTCCTTTGGTGGTGAGACTGGAGTTGACCTCTCCAGGGCTCAGGACGAGACAATCGTATATGAAGGCCGTGCACTGCCCAAACAAACTACATGGCTCCTCACGCGGCTGTAAAGTGTGCAGTATACTTGAGCAATAACCACGATTGTATTTTAGCGTGGACTGCATTTGAATTTGGTGTAGGTGAACGAAGTTTTAGTTATTATAATCGATGCCCACTGACTTTATGACTACTCCATCGGTATTCTACTTGTCTTTTGTTATTTGTACATCAATGAACAAAGCATTAATGCTGGTACCTCAAAATATTTATGTTTTTATTTTGTAATTTTTAATCTAACATGTTTTAGCAATATTCAGCATTCAATATTCGTATTGTGTATCCATAGGTTACTAAAAGTCCTCAGATGTCAAGAAACAATACAAGAGTTACTGATTGGCTAACTTATATTTGCGCACACACACATATATATATATATATATATATATATATATATATATATATATATATATATATATATACACTACTGGACTCTACTGTCGACTTACAAGGGTACAGCAACTCAGTTCCTAGAAGCGAGCTGTCAGATTAAGCGCACATATTTCATTATAGTGTTGAAGGTTTGTGCAGAAGTAATCACAACTTTTGAAATAGCCGAATACAAAGATAGCAGCTAGTGTGCTACAAGTCCCCAAAAGAACCCTCTCAGGTTTTGAATTCATGGCTGCCCTTCTTCTAGACCGGATGCCACCTAAAGTTATAGGACCCAGTCTGTCCTACTAACTAACCCATATCTTGATGGAGAAGGGATGGATTCATACGTATCGGAAGGGTATTTGCACGTGATGTAACGAACTCATACTGGAATCCGAGCCGATATCCATTACTCCACACCTGTATGTATGTATGTATGTAGTCGCACAAAAAAGGAAAGAATTTTTTTTTAAGCGTTTCACCCGAAGCAAGGCGGGAAGCCACTAGGACGCAAGGGGTTACAGAAAATTTGGAGCAAGATCAGATAGGAGTGATAGAAGAAAGGATGAGGAGAAGGGTAGTGGATAGATCAAGGTGGAGATGTCGATTGACATTACAAAATTATCATTGAGCTCGTAAATTACTGGAATAAGGACAGGACAAGAAATGGACTTTGGACAGTTTATTCACAATTTTGATTTAGATGTACGACTTCTTATTTGAAAATTAGAAATTTTTTTTTTTTTTTTTAAATTTAAGCAATGAGACATCGTCAGTAAATTTAGAAAAATGTATTTGAATCAATTCTTGCTGCGTGTATATATATATATATATATATATATATATATATATATATATATATATATATATAATAAGCTGTCCAAAGGTCATTTTTGTCCTGTCATTGATCGAGTAATTTCGTTCTATTTTTATTCGACTACAACCCTCTAAGTAAGGAAATCGATCAAAATTAGTTACTCCTGCACTACTAACATCTACCAAATTATCAACTCCTATAACAATTATATCCTCAGTAAATTCTAGAGGAAAGAACTAAATCTAGCATTGACCCCCCCCGCCCCTGTAATTGTAAAAATAGAGAAAAATGCCCAGTCGAGGACAAAGGCAGATCTATTAGGGTAATATACCAGGCAACCATTGCCCCTAAAGAAAATATGACAAATTATAATTGGAATTTCCGCGGGAGAATTGAAACAGAGAACTTATACCCTAGGCATTCATTTACCAATCTTAAATTAAAATACCAAACAGCCCTTTCAAAAAAAAATTGGGGAATTGAAGAAAAATGGTCTGAACCCTAAGATAGATTGGAAAATTATAAGTCTCGCACATATTCCTAAGAGTTTTAGAGATAGGTGCAGGATATGTTTAGAGGAAAAATAAAATAATAAAATACAATAATCAATGCAAACTATTATATCAAAGGAAGGAGCTAGCGTTAAACTGTAGACGTAGAATCAGATTCAAACTTATACAAGAACATAGATCCTAACTTATTACTAACTCCAAAAAAAACATGTCATCCAACTGATGCAACCCTCTTTGATTACATTTTTTTATTTTAATATCTTCCTCTTAAAGAATTTCGGATACAGCTTGGTATTCCTAATAATTTAACGGATCCTTATTGGTATAAATGGATGGTATACACACACACACACACACACATGCGCGCGCGTGTATGTGTGTATACATATATGCATGTATGTGTGTATATATGTGTGCTGTACAGCATGATTTATTCCACTGGGTGTTTCGGTATTACAGATTTTGGGAATCTATTATTAATTTATTCTTATTTTAAATTGTTTTTACTATAACTCCTCCATCACTTACTAATATAAAACCCTTATTGTCGAAATACAATTTATTGTCAATCCTTTTAAACATATGTTGTTGGTATAGTTTGGTGTTCCCTAGCAGGAACCTAAATTCATTTGCATACAACTAAAGACTTTGGTCATAAATAAACTCTCATTCCGGCCCATCTCTCTTTAGAGATATACCTCACGCCCTACTGTGGTCACCAACCCAGGCTCCTTATCCAACCGAGACGTCCCTTTGAGTAGGCCTGTACATTCTCCCCGACTGCTATCTAAATTAAATTTAAAACCCCAGATTCCGAAACAGTCAGTCTAGAGCTGATGAAGACTGGCATAATGTTGTGCCGGTTTGAAATAGACTATACCCACATGAGGTAATATTGTTTTTTTGCTGTATAATATATATTCACTGTTATAATAAATATATTGAGCTCTCTCAATATATGTATGTATGTAGTGATTTTCCAAGCGTAGCTTAGATGTGGCACAAGGCCGAAAGTAGGGGGCACCCAGTGAGGATCGAACTCACTACTCAGTCGTAATTGTTCTAGCGAGACAAGCTCGCTAAACATTACACCATCTCGAGATGCCCAATATATGTATGTATGTATCTATGTATATTATGCAAGTCAATGTTTACACAATAAACTTATT
The DNA here is from genome assembly GCA_903632075.3 of Acanthosepion pharaonis. Taxonomy (NCBI): domain Eukaryota; kingdom Metazoa; phylum Mollusca; class Cephalopoda; order Sepiida; family Sepiidae; genus Acanthosepion; species Acanthosepion pharaonis. The sequence goes on along the minus strand of CAHIKZ030005169.1, from coordinate 3,223,922 downwards.
ATTCAAATATAAATGCTGGTAAAATCTTCAGAATATATGAAAACTATACCATATGTATTTCATGTATTTATTATTTTATCAAATTTTTACTGATTTTGATGTCGTGATATGTCATTATAAAATTCGAATTTATCAGATTGTAAATACATTTGCATAATAATGTTATAATAATTTTAATCATATTTCTTTTTTAATTTCAGATTTATATCAACTGATATAGCCCATAAGAAAGATATCTAAAAAAAAAAAAAAAAAAAGAAACAAGATATTGTATAGATAAACAGCGATGGGAACACAAAGTTGGAAATTGCCCCAAAATTGAACAAAGAACATCTGTTGTCATCGTAATATTAACCATTTCCCTACGATAAAATATTCAGCATTCACTGACCGAGCAGCCAGTGCTGCTGTTGTTTGAAATCTATAAAATCTTTTGCTTAAAACAATTTTTCAGGAAAATAGGTTTCTTAAGCCCAGTAGCTGTTATCGCTCTTTCCAGTATTGATAGAGGTTTCCTTCCTAACCTTTTGTTTAAAGTAGTTTGGAAAGTCAACATCTTGATTATGTCATTATTTTCTCTTTGAGTTGCATGTGATGTGTATTTTAGCTGTTGATGTTGTTGAAAGCCCTCAAGTGATGTGGTTTCTGTTATTTGGTACAGATCTTTGTTTTGTGATTCTGTAACGCCAGTCCACATGGTTCAAAAAAGGATTGTATTCGCCAAGACTCACAGGATTCACTCGCTCAAAGCCATTTTTAACTATTGATCTTAGAAAGCGGTTGTATACAGCTCACACTCTAGATGTGTATGAGTGAGTTTAGGGCCATGCATGGCATCTATATGAAAGTCTTGATTTGAAGCGATTATTTAAGAAGATGACACGTGTTTGGATTTTGTCACAACTTGTGTTAGGTGAGGCTACAACTAGCGCACCCTACTCTATGTCCAATTTCCTTATGCCCCTATACTAAATTTGTTATACTTTTTCTTCTTCTACGTGCCGTGGCGCTTCAGGACGTTGACGATCATGGCTCTCTACAATTTTCTATCTTTTGTAGCTCTTAATAAAATGTCTCTTTTTGTTATCTCTTCTAAACCTTGTAACGCCATCCATTAACTCAAGAACGCTAGGTAGGTTATACGTGCCTTTTTTCTGCTCCTCTTGCAATCAATCTGTCCTGTGCGTATTGTTGAAACTTGACTAATGCATGGAATAATAATGCAACACAAAATGTACTTAGAACAAAATGTATTGAAACAAGAAAGTGTATACAATATTTACACAGAGTCTTTTGTATATTCCTGTAAGACCGTTCCTGGAGAATGTGTTGACTGAGTCGCAGTCGGGCAGAGTCTCTGGTTGAATCTTGATTCTTCCTTTTCTTCCCGGTACCAACCATATTTATATGGTTGGTACCGGGAAGAGAGGGAAATTAGGTGGATCCGTATCAAATTTTCCAAGCCCTCTTTTCTCATTAAGTGCCTTAGAAATTTCACTTGTCTCTTCTGGATTTTAAGTATAAGTGTACTTTTTGCTTCCATTTTCGCTAAAACTTCGTCGTTGCTCACGTGTTTGGTACGTGGTATTCTCAGCATCCTTCTGTAGAACCCCATTTCTGTTGTTTCAGGGCGCTTCTTCATTTTTGAGGAGATTGTCAAGCATTTACTGACTAACAGAAGAAGATATATTATAGGACTCTCCACGATTTTTTTCTGTTTCTTACTATTAAGAACATGAAAACAGCCAAACTTTAAGGTGAACATCACAAAATCAAACTTGTAAGGTCGGCGAAGAAGCATATGAAATTTGTTTCCTCAACAACAATTCATAGTGATGAAGGTAGAGCTACATTGATGACTCAGATGAATTGGCTCCCTCACAGAAATAGTTACGTATTTACCAGCTTACAAGACGCACATTTTTCCTAAAAAATACACTGAAAAATACGTCTTCCAAGAGGAATGCAATGCCACGCCCAGGCTCAAGTAAGCTTGGACGATCACCTAATTAGCTTGACTGGTAGAGTCCTGGATTTGTATGTTGAGTCATTACACTATAATATTAGCTATATATCTAATTCAGCAATTTATATGATGTAACCACGGTACTTAGCTGACTAGTATTTCCAAGACTATAAACTTTCCTGGAGCCGAGCCACAAGCTTAAATATGCTCTATTTACTAGCAGTGGCGTGAGCCTTTCTGCTCTTGACTAGTATACCATTGCCATTGGACGAGTGACTAATGTAAACAATAAGTGACGCTAGTACGTGAGGGACGCATGGTGAATGTGTTTTTGTATGAGAATGACTTTTGTTTTCTTAGAAATTTCTTTCCAATATCAGGGTGTGTCTTCCAAGCTGCAGCGTCTTGTAAGCCGAAATATACGGTATTCAACATAACTTCAACAACTGGGAGAAGGCGGAGTAATGTTTTGTGTTAGCAATGTAGACAGTAAAATTATTGGCCCATTCGATGTTGATGATAACATCAAGATAAATGTAGTTGTAAGTTCTTGGACAATATATTTTTTCAGTGGGAAAGGTTATTAAAAAGAAAAAGGAACTTTAAATTAAAGAGTATATTAATGCAAAAAAAAAAAGGTTTTTCCAGTCCTGCAAAGATGATTATTGTCAAAAAAGTTTCAATGACATTAAATTAATGGAATTGCTCCTAGATTTTCCAGATATTTTCTCAATAGATAACCTGTGCTCCCTTATTTAAAAGTGACGTTATATGAGTATAGAAAATAATATTCAAGCAAAGTCACTAGGGTGGTATAAAAAAAAAAAGAATAGAAAAATTAACAAAATCAATGGCTGATAAAGTGATGAAGATTATAGAATATCAAGGAGCTCATATTGACATATAATTGACATATTATATTATTATATATATTATATTGACATATAACATATATTTCTGTAGCTTGTAATCTGATTGGTACTTTGCTTAATAAAACCCAACAACTATGAGAAAATTATTATCGATGTTTTGCTTTTACAGAAGGATAGATATTATAGACTTGCTCTTAGATATATAGATATGAACAGATGTAAATAGATAGATATGAAAAGACTAAGATAGATAGATAGATTATTTTGAAATAGCTAAACATAAAAATTGTATTGAATGAAAACGACAATTTTATACTAAACGATTGCATTTGAAATGGAAATATCACTAATTGGAATTTGCTTGGCTTTGCGCCCCAGCTGTTTTGTTTTTTCCCACATTTAAATGAAAATAATGCTTAGTATTTCTAGTGATTAATGCACCAAGTCAAATATTGCGAATTATCTTACCTCGCAAGTACGACCATACAAATGGAATAACATTCAGACATGTATGAACATGATGTCATCAATTCGGAATGAATATGATGTCAATGATTCAGTATTAACATAATGTTATTAATTAGGGATGAACATGATGTCATTAATTCGGAATAATTCAGTATTAATTATGTAAATTAGGGATGAACATGATGTCATTAATTCGGAATAATTCAGTATTAACATGATGTCATTAATTCGGAATGAACATGATATCAATGATACAGTATTAACATGATGTCATTAATTCGGAATGAACATGATGTCATTAATTCGGAATGAACATGATATCGATGATTCAGTATTAACATGATGTCATCAATTCGGAATGAACATGATATCGATGATTCAGTATGAACATGATGTCATCAATTCGGAATGAACATGATATCGATGATTCAGTATGAACATGATGTCATCAATTCGAATGAACATGATATCGATGATTCAGTATGAACATGATGTCATCAATTCGGAATGAACATGATATCGATGATTCAGTATGAACATGATGTCATCAATTCGGAATGAACATGATATCGATGATTCAGTATTAACATGATGTCATCAATTCGGAATGAACATGATATCGATGATTCAGTATTAACATGATGTCATCAATTCGGAATGAACATGATATCGATGATTCAGTATGAACATGATGTCATCAATTCGGAATGAACATGATATCGATGATTCAGTATGAACATGATGTCATCAATTCGGAATGAACATGATATCGATGATTCAGTATGAACATGATGTCATCAATTCGGAATGAACATGATATCGATGATTCAGTATGAACATGATGTCATCAATTCGGAATGAACATGATATCGATGATTCAGTATTAACATGATGTCATCAATTCGGAATGAACATGATATCGATGATTCAGTATTAAGATGATGTCATCAATTTGGAATGAACATGATATCAATGATTCAGTATTAACATGATGTCATCCGGTATGAATCCAACTAATCAACACAAAGATTTCGTTATTATTCCAAACGGAAATGCGCTAACCGTTCTATAAACATTTAATTTCATTATGCCCTTTCATACTTATAATATGAGATTCGGATCAACTTGATCGTAAGCAACCATATACTTACGAGGTGAATCTCAAAATTCCACAGTATAATATTCAATCTTCTGTCTTCTTTTATATGCAGTGTTCTTCGGGACGTAGGCGACCATGGCCCCCCACATCTTCCTGCCCCTTGTTGCTCTTAATAAGTTTTGTCTTTTTGTTATGTCTCCTAAAACCTGTTCTACTATACATTTACTGAAGGTAATCAAGTACACGCTGCTTTCCTCTGCCCCTCTTTCCTCCACAATCTGTCCTGTGAGTATCAAATTTTCCAAGCCTTTCTTCTTCATTACCGGCAGACCTGATCTTCGTTTTTTCTTTATGCAGTTTTCCTTCCTATCCTAGCTCTTAGTAAGGTTTGTCTTTTCGTTATCTTTTCCAACCCCTGTTATGACATCCATTAACATAAGCTTTACTCGCTGTTTTCCTCTGGGATCTGAGAGTAGTGTCGTGAATAGCGGCTCCAAATAAGAAATCGGAATTTGTCACGTTCACTTATGCGCGAATACACTAAGGAAAGGTATGAATCCTTTTTTCCCCCTAAGCTATGGGGTAAACAGTGGGACAGACTGGACTCTTTAGCCATGGTTGTTAAGCAGTCTAGGAGAAGGATAACTTTGAATTTGAACTGTTTGGGCATCCCATAAAAGATATTAGTTGCTATGGAAACCAGTACAGCAATGCTTTTTGTGTTAAGGTCTATGGCACAATACTGCTCAGAGTAAGAGACATGTTAAATAGTAGGACATATCTGAAAAAAGGTGTTTGTTAACAGCTGTACTCTGTCTATCCTATCTTCAATAGGCCATGTGAGTTGCTGATTCTTCAAGCCCTCTTTTCTCATTACGTGCTCTAGGTATTTCAACAGTTTCTTTCTGATTCTAAGTATAAGAGTTCTTTTTGTTTCCATTTTTTTTTTTTTTTCAAAAATGTATTGCTGGTAATTTTACTATAAAATCTATTTTTATACTTTCATAGTTTTTTGACTCCAGTTTGGGAGTTAACTATTTTCCCCATAGTTGGGACCCTATTGTGCTACCACTTTGGGTCAGAGTGGACCTGGGAACAACAGCAATTAAAAGGTAGTTCCACGCTCCTCAAAACCCTTCAATCCTTGCTGCCGGATGCAGTTTATCGTCATACTAAGGAAGACATAATCTGAGTGAGTGACAATATCAGAATAGCAGAAAAAGAGAAATAACTCTTCGATAATGTAATAAAGGAAAGCAAGAAGAAAGGCCTAACTATTAGCTACACAAAGACAGAATGAATGGTTGTCAGCAAAAAAAAAACTACAAGGGATATAGTTAGGGACGTAAAAATCAAGCATCAAGAAATTTAAATATCTGGGTAGTGTTGTTGTAGTCAGTACGAAATAATAACTCTCTTTACCCACTCCCTTCAAGTTCAGACGAGCTGAGGAAAAAGACGGAAATTCGCGAGCCTTATGTCAAATTTTCTTTGGACCAATAAAAACCTCGCCTTTACAGAGATTGACCGACGTACTGAGAAGAAGACGGAAATAAATTCGAGAGCCAGTGGAATTGTCTTAGAACAATGAAAACCTTATCTTCACAGAAATTAGCCGTTGAGCCAAGAAGAAAGAAAAGAAAATAGTAAGACTATGCGATATTCCTTTTGATATAGAATGAGGAGAAAAATTAAATTAGTAAGAGAAGAGTGTCTGATGCAATGTAAAAGGTTTCGTTTCTGTTTACTGCGTCCAGCGTTGAAGTTTTCGCCAGTGTCAAATTACTTAACGGTCTTTTAACCAAGTACGCGGCACTTCAAAGAACTTTTTTTTCAGCAATTCAAGAAAGTTAAGTATTTCAAACTATCTCTCTTCGTCTACTTTTGGATATATGCAACCATATATCCTTTCTGTGAACAACGGACACTCTTCCCTTGTTTTAAACATTTATGAATAATATTTTGTGTCAGATCATTTCATCTGTTGTATGAACATTTCCTCTTCATGACAATTTGTTAAAACTACGGACTTTAAAAATTTCTGATTTATTTCCCTAAAACGAACCACTGCCCCAACTTCGAGCGTTTAAATTCGTAAATAAATTGCTTATCTTTTTTTTTTTTGTTAAAATTACCGGTGTGTTTCCTCGTCGTTAGCATCCTCCATTAACCTTAAACCAGAAAATATTACAAAGCGCATTGGAAAATGAAAATATGCCTTCTTAAAAGTAAGCAAAGTATTAAAAGATAGGAAAATATTTGAACTCTGACATATAAGAACGAGCGCGAAATTCTTCGGAAAGTCACGAGTTTAACGTAGACGTTAGGAGGAAACTATGCCAAATCCACAGAGTCGAACACCGGCCGTGTCACGTACAAGAGTGAATGCGTTTCAAGATTCGACAACAGAACAGACATCTGAAGAATGGTGACATTATATATATATATATATATATATATATATATATATATATATATATATATATATAAGAAATATTACGATTTAGCCATGTTCATAATTGTATCTGACAACGCAAATCGTAGACATCCGGGTTTAAAGCCTCTTTTCTAGGATGCAAGTAATATTCGCCTCAAATTAAGATCAAAATAACAGCGCCACCTACCTGTGCTGATTCATCATGACGTGTCCCACTTTCGATGCATTAAAAAGTATTTCAGCATTTTCAGGAAATTCTTCAGTTTCAGAATCTTCCGAATTTGGTTCTATGTTCTTATATATCTGGAATATAAACACTGTGGACATAGGCATCAACACTTCTTAAAGAATGTCAATGTTACGCTTCAAGCTTACATTCATCTGGCAATGTGGATTCCTGTGTCCATACTGTCTATATCTACAAACGCTCTATCTCTGATATTGAGCACTCTTCCCTTTATAAATATAGTAAACATTGAAATTATACATATATATATACATATATATATATATATATATATATATATATATATATATATATATATATAAAAGAGGTGATGAATTTTTATTTATTAATCCGACAGATTTTATTAAACGTTAATTTTAGTCGATACCCATATTCGAGTAGACACTTCGTTTATTTATTAAACAGTAGATTTATTGCTTTTTGTCTACCAGCCTGAATATTCGAGAGACCTTATTAAAGAAAATATGCGCTCTCCACCAGGATTCGAACCTGCGACCCTCTAGGCAGGGGCGAGAGTCAGGGAAAATTTGCATTTAAAGCCACTATTTAACTTTTCTTGATCATGGACGCACTTCTAGGTTCTTATAATAAATAGAAGACCTTGATATGTGGAGGTACTTCTGGACTAACAAGTCGCAAGACCTGCCTGGAGTTGTGTGAGTGGAGTGGTGAGTAGACTCTCTCGCCTTGACTGGCAGCCACTCTAGGAGAAAAACTATTCTGAATTCAAAACCGTGTACAAGGCAAGAGATTGCCTCGCCATTAACGTTCCTAAGAAGTCATGGTAATACACAGATAATAAAGCTGTGATTGCCTAGGTCCTGAAGAGATATGGCATTTAAAAGAAGAAAAATATATACTTAGATGAACAATGTTACGAACAAATAATACATAGAAATTAAACGTTTTAACAAAATATTGACTGGTTAAAAGGTAAAACGGATGATAGAGCACCAATAGTAAGATTCTCCAGAATCTATCTTATATATTTATAAGTTTACCATTTGTCCATGCTTTAAATATTGCTACCATATATGGTCCGATGCACCTGCTATATATTTAGCGATTCGTTATAAAATCCAACGAAGAATCTGCAATGATAATGGCATCTCGCCTTCAGCCACTTTCCTACCGCCATAACGTAACTTACCTGTGTCTTTTCTATAAATACTTTCAAGTTAATTGTTCTGATGAACTTTCCGCTATTGGGGTTTCATTTTTAAAAGTTGTTATTTTTATTCCCGCCAAACAAATTGTACATATGGGAACTAGTTATTAGGACTTCATAAAGACTTTGAGGTATTATGGTGGCTTTAGTAAGAGACCTGGAGGTATTATGGTGATTGTAATAAGAATGTGCTGTTTTGGTGTAAGTAATAGTGGCTCGCTAAGTTTATGTCAAGTTGTTTTGGGTCAGTAATAGTGGCTCGCTAAGTTTAAGTCAAGTTGTTTAGGTCAGTAATAGTGGCTCGCTAAGTTTAAGTCAAGTTGTTTTGGGTCAGTAATACTGGCTCGCTAAGTTTAAGTCAAGTTGTTTTGGGTCAGTAATAGTGGCTCGCTAAGTTTAAGTCAAGTTGTTTAGGTCAGTAATAGTGGCTCGCTAAGTTTAAGTCAAGTTGTTTTGGGTCAGTAATACTGGCTCGCTAAGTTTAAGTCAAGTTGTTTTGGGTCAGTAATAGTGGCTCGCTAAGTTTAAGTCAAGTTGTTTTGGGTCAGTAATTTGTGGCTCGCTAAGTTTAAGTCAAGTTGTTTTGGGTCAGTAATAGTGGCTCGCTAAGTTTAAGTCAAGACAGACTGGAGACCAGCCTTCCCCATTCACACTTCTGGCCTTGTGTCATTTTAGTATTTTCAAAATAAATTTTACTTTCCTCTATGATACCTAGTCTTTATGAATTTAAGCGCAGTTCTAGATTGTCGGCAAGGTCACATCGTTTTATTGTTGAAATGGATAGACGTAACCGTAAGTTCTATGATAGCAGATTCTTCTTTCACACTTCTCACTTGTAGGACTCACTTCCGGTTTCTTGCTTTCCAGTCAAATTAGATCTTCAAAAATGTAAATCCACTGTCATCGTTATCGTCTGTCTTCTTAATTACTGTTCTTTTATTGTACACGCTCGTTAGTAATATGTTTTCTTTCAAGCCCCCCCTTGCGTCTTAGTGGCTTTGTGACCTTACTCGATTAAAAATGGACTTAGTTGTCAGAGGCTATTTGAGACGCATGCCACGAAAGTATTTTATAGACAGTGGGAAGTTGTCCCCATTACATAACAGTTCAGCAAACTTTTCTCTGTTTCCAATGAAATCTTCTTGTTTCTTAATATTCTGCTTAACTTCTTCAAAACATATTTCGCTACCAGAGTGCGCATTCGGATTTCGGTGTCGCACTTTACGTCCTCTGTTAAAACAACTTCAAGCTGTTGCTTTTGTTTAATGGCTACAGTGCCTAAAAATAACTACGCTCTGTTGAGTGAGTAATGCAGTCTTGGCACCTGTGAAGACTATTTTTCGTAAGACGAAGCCGGTGCCATTCTGTCGCGCCTAACGGAAGAGTGATTAACAACATGCCGTAAATTCCGTTTGGCGCGCGAATGAAAAGAGTCGAGAAATATGAAACCATAGCAGAAGTTTTTATTGCTGATATTAATAATTGCAACAAGTCTTAAAATCTTATACTTAATAGTAATAAAAACACTAACGGGCCAGCCTGGTGATATGGTAATTGCGTATTTCCCGCGGTAGTCGATGTTGGGGCCCAGGTAAAAAAGAAAAACTATAAAAAAAACGGACATTCGAATGCTGATTTTCACAACAGGTTATCTCTTAACGGATTGCATATGCAATAAAAAGACATAAAGAAAAAGAAAATATAGAAAGAATATTTATACAATCTCTATTGAAGGAAAAATGAAAAGAAAGAAAATATAAAAAGAAAATAAAAAAGAAAGAAAATTTAGAAACAAAAATATAGAAAAAAAACAAACATAAAAAGAGTATACAGAAAGAAAGAAAGAAAGAAAGAAAATCTTGAAAGAAAGAAAGGATATGTACAAAAAGACGAGATGCAGTAAGATACAGAAAGAAAATATATTAAAAAAAATTAAAATGTAAAAAGGAAGAAAAAAAGCAAATATACAAAAAAGAAAAAAAATATATAAAGAAAATATAAAACAGAAAGAAAATATAGGAAGAAAGTCTAAAAAAGAAAGGAAGAAAATATAGAAAAGAAAGAGCGAAAATATAAAAGGAAAATAAAGAAAAAAGGAAAGAAATTTCAGAAAGAAAATATAGAATGAAAACATAAAATAACATGAATATAGAAAGAAAGAAAGATAATATGGAAAGAAAGAATGTGTGTAAAAAGGAAGACATACAGAAAGAAAATAAAGACAGTTTATATATGTAAAAAAATGAAAGAAAGAAAAAAATTAGAAAGAAAAAATGAAAATTGAATATAGAATGAAAAAAAAAAAATATAGAAAGGATATGTACAAAAAGAACGATATACAGATATAAAAGAAAGAAAGAAAATATCGAAAGAAAAAGAAAGAAGGAAAGAATATGTACAAAAAAGAAGACATACAGAATTAAATGAATGAAAGAAAGAAAGAAAGAAACAAACAAACAAACAAACAAATAAAGAAAGAAAATATTGCAAGAAAACATAATAGGGGAATATAGAAAGAAAAAGAAAGAAAGAATATGTACAAAAAGGAAGACATACAGAAAGAAAATAAAGACTGTTTATATATGGAAAGAAAGAAATAAAATTTAGAAAGAAAACATGAAAAATATAGAAAGGATATGTACAAAAAAGAATACAGAGAAATAAACGAAGGAAAGAAAGGAATAAAGAAATAAAATATCGAAAGATAACATAAAAAGTCTAGAATGAAAGAAAGAAAATATAGATAGAAAGAAAAATATATAAAAAGAAAGTAAGAAGGAAAATATAAAAAGGAAATATAAAAAAGAAATATAAAAAAGAAAAAAGTGAAAATAAATATTTTTATGGTGTGGGTATTTATAGTAACCTGATATTCAGCAAGCACATCTCGATGACCGATTTACTTGTCTAATGAACTTGATCCTCACTGAATGCCACATTACTGTTGGTTTGTTCTTAACTAAATTAAGTTGATAAGAAGTAGGTGGCCTATCGTAGCACGATATATAAGAAACTCGTCTCGAGCACTCGGTTGCTTGTGTTCTAAGTTCGATTCTCGGTGCGTATACCAAAATAAGCTAAGCAGACCGAATCATTACCACTAAACGTTGGACATAAAATATAGTGATTCATGCAGAAACAGAATGTTAAACGCTGATTTTCAAGAAAGGCACGTTTATCTTCAATAACATAATTGGCGCAGTGCAATTTTCTTTCTTTGCAATTGGTCTATCGTCATTAATAACATTAACCCAGCAAAGTCATTAAATGCAATAAACGACTCATTAACCCCTTCTCCGCGAATTATTTGAGGAAAAACGTTTAATTTTCAGGCGAATTTTTTTTTATTTGTTTTTAATATAGTAACTAAGAAACTGAGGCACTTTGAAGTATCTGAGCGGTGGATAACACCTCTATCTTTGTGAGTTGACAATTGGACGAGTTTCAAACTCAGAAGGGCATACAATGAATCAAGATCGACGTATAAACAAGTCTCTAGCTGGTTTTTTGAATGTCATGTTTTGGGCGTGTTTATTCGTCTGTGTCTGAAAAAGACACTTTCAGTAAAAAAAAAAAAAAAACTCGAGTACACATCTACGCTTGGGAAGGGGGTAATAAAGAAAGAGAAACGAAAGTTAGTGTTCATCAGCTGCAGCAGCAGAAAGGAAAGTGGAGCCGTAGTGATTGAAGTCAAGTATAACTGAAGCCGCAGCATCAGCAGCGGGCAGGCAGAAGTAAGAACATTAAGTTTAAAACTCCAAGTCATAAGTTCAGGATTTCCCTGAGTCAATAGTTTTGTGTGTTAAATCTCTGGTTCAGATCGTATAGAGTCGGTGAAAACGGGGCGAGCATTAACTGAACAGAATTTCCGAGAACAAGACGAAATATTCCTAGACATGATTAGTAGAGCAAGAACAGTCTATCCCGTAGATTAAATAACGGCTTCGTTTCCATGAAGGTTACCTGGATGGACGGAAACCCGTAATAATAACAAGCGAAATGATGTAATGATAACAACGTAAATGAAGATGTAAGTAAATGTAACGAACCCAACTGGAATTCGAACTCCAGTCGAAGTATTACCAGGATTATGATAGTCGTTTCGGGGTTCATTTAATAGAGTTTATTTAACACATTAAAATTATTTTTAACATTTTATTTTCCTAATTTTTTTTTTTTTTTTTTTGAAACGATTTCTTTTAAATAAAGATCAAATGAATAAATACCTCTTTAGGACATATTTTAAGAAAACATGTTATTAACAAACAAAAGCAATTGGTTATCTGTCGAAATTTTTTTTTTTTTTTACATTTATTTTGACAAAAAGATTTTTTGTCATTTAAAGTACATATATATATATATATTTTAATTAAAGAACAAACACACAGGGTATACACAAAAGTAGATATACAGTAAGTAATATGACCAGTATTATAAATGTTCTTTCTAGGATTCACTAAAATTATTTTTAATATTTATATTTTCATAATTTTTATTATAATATATTTATTATAATTTTTATTTTTTACTAAATAATAATAATAAATGTTTTGTAGGGTCAAATTGTTTGAACATTTGAGTGAGTAATGTATAATTATTGATATGTTTGTATAATCAATACAATAGGTTTCGTGTGCATGTTTTGTGTGCACGTTTTGTTTTTCATTACAGTATACCAAGTTTTACTTTTATATGTATATATACAATACTTTACGAAACTAATTTAAAAGAAATATGTCAGAAAAATAAAAACCGAATTAAATATTCTAGAACTTGCCGTGGTACCAATGGTGTAGAATTCGTGAATCTTAAGTTTGCTTCCAAACTTTGTACGGGCCTTTCCGTAGCCAATGGACTGCACTACGATGACATACTTGAAGGCTTTCGCAATTGTGATTCTTCTATCCGCTGCAATAAGAGCACCAGTCTCATTCTCATGAACAGCAGGCATCTGGGCCTTTCCTCTCTCTCCTTCTCACCACCTGATATATATATATATATATATATATATATATATATATATATATAGATAGATAGATAGATAGATAGATAGATAGATAGATAGATAGATAGAATAATGGACTCTCCCGTCGGCTTCGACGTATGAGTATCTGCCATATATATATATATATATATAGATAGATAGATAGATAGATAGATAGATAGATAGATAGATAGATACACCTAGTGAGCCAGACAAACCTACCTAGGTTTCACCTAAACGGATCATCAGGGAAAGTAAGGCTTACTAACTAGGTTTGTCTGGCTCACTAGGTGTATCTAGGTCTGCTCTACGGTTGTATTGAGCTCTTTTGTTAGTTAGTTGTTTACTCGTATCGGGTTTTTTTTTTTGGGCTTCAGACCTGCATCTGTGCGATTTTTTGTCGGCGGAAGTTCATGTTTGTAGCTCTTTCTTTTTTTGAAACCTTTTTTTCCTCGAGATTGATTTGATTATTAGCAAATAAAAAAAAATTCGAGGGTTTTCGAAAACGAGTCTATATATATATATATATATATATATATATATATATATATATATGAGGAGGCACGGAGGAGTAATGGATGGCTTGGGTTGAGGAATCGGAGAGCCGAGTTCGAATTCCAGTCGAATCCATTTACATTCACTAACGTGCTAATACCCTTGCGAAAGGTGTGAATCCTCTTC
>CAHIKZ030005169.1:3202500-3207500 GCA_903632075.3 Acanthosepion pharaonis | reverse complement strand
GTGTGCGTGTGTATGTGTTTGTGCGCGTGCCTACGTGTGGGTGTGTATATGTGTGTGTAGATAGATAGATAGATAGATAGATAGATAGATAGATAGATAGATAGATAGATATCGATCAATGGTGTGTCTTGGGCGGAATAACCAGGCGGAGTCTAAGCCTCTTCAGGTTGGTTTAAATCCTTCTCCTAGACTGATTGCCAAACAAGGCTATAGGACCTGATTTTTCATGTTATATACCCACAGCTTCAAGATTTGCATTCATACCTAAATACCTAACTTGAAGTAGCGGATGAGCTATTTATAATTCTTAGTTTCTATTGAAACCTTCTTACTGTTTGTCTATATTCCTGAGATAAAATATTCTAACTATTGACACTGTTTACATGGTTTGGACTGTTGTCCTCATCTTATTTACCATATTCACGACCTTTCGGTCGCCGTACGCTCCAAGCTTCTTCAGATTATATTAGTTCTAACCCCGTCTGCGGGTACTTGATAACGAGTCTAAATTTTATTCATTTTCAAGAAAAGTCTCTACTTGTTACTTTTGAAGTCTTCTTTGAATAGTCAGATATCAGTTTACTTGTAAAGAAGCAATGGAGTTATTAATAGGAAGAGTTGAAATTAATGTATGCAACATTTCACAGCTCTAGCATCACTCCTTCATCGTCCGCCTATAAACATTTCTTCACACCTTCATATATATATATATATATATATATATGTGTGTGTGTGTGTGTGTGTGTGTGTGTGTGTGTGTGTGTGTGTGTGTGTGTGTGTGTGTGTGTCTGTGTATATATTGATATAATAGGAACGAACTGTTAGATTGATGATCCGGAGTTCTTTAGTATTTTTGTTTTTTATCTTTTAAAAACAGTACTCGATACACAAGTAAAGCCTAGATTATAATTATTCTTTTTTAAAAAATATGATTCCATCGCGACATAGAAATTACTTACACGACTCCAAAAAACTTGACAGATGACAAACACCTCTATTTCAATCAAAGCAGTGACTCCTGGATAATGAAAAACAAACTAGAACACACCTCCATTTCAATACTATAAATGAGTAAAACATTCCGTCGCATAGTTATTCCAAACATCGCCTGAGAATGAGACTACCACCTGGCAGATTAATATTGAAATTAAACCTGAATACCGCTGACCAGTTTCGAAACGTAGTAATTTTTTAAAAAAATAATTATATATATATATATATATATATATATATATATATATATATTATTTATTTAAAAATATGATTCCAACACGCTACATAAGAGTTCTCATGTTTCAAAACAAGAGCCGAAAACTTCAAAATAATTATTTGAATTAAATTGAATTAAAGTACTAAGCTCTGTTCCATTTTCAAGTGAAATTTTTTTGGGAATAACTTATTTCTGAAATTTACGTGTTTTATACGTGTTTTTTTTGTTATTTTTTTGCTTATAAAAGACGTAAATTTCAGAAATAAGTTATTCCCAAAAAAAAGTAGCGTGTTGGAATCATATTTTTAAATAGATAATTATATTTATGCTCTACTTTTGTATCGAGCACTATTTTTTAAAAATAATAACAAAAATACTAAAGAACTTTGGATTATTTACCTAACGAGTTCTTTTCTATTTTCTATTTTTCTATATATTTATATATATATATATATATATATATATATATATATATATATATATATATATATATATATATATATATATATATAGAGGCACTTTATAAGTAATAATGGATAGTGGCTTGGATTGAGGAATCGAAGAGCCGAGATCGAATTCCAGTCCCAGCCATTACATTCGCTTACGTACCCTTGGGAAAGGTGTGCATCCTCTTCTTCACCCCCATCTATGGGTAAATAGCAGAACAAACTGGGTTCTATAGCCTTGGACGGCAACTGGTCTAGGAGAAGAACAACTCTGAATTCAAAACCTGCGGAGGGTCGTTTGGGGACCCTGTGACAAGTCTCTGTATTCGGCCTTTCGAAAAGTGTGAATGGTTCTGCACAAAGCCTTCATCACTATAATCAAATCTCATGTGCTGGTGTCAGTTTCCTAGGAACTGATCTGCTTGACCCTCATACGTCAAATTCGACGGGAGAATCAAGTATATATATATATATATATATATATATATATATATATCGCGCACTTTGAGTGCTGATGTTAATAAAATAGTGCTCGATCTAATATAACAGAACTATGTATGAGTAAATATACTTATTGTTCCTCACCGTAATAAAATTGTGAGGAATAATAATACTAATAATAATAAAATATTATATATAAAATTATAATCATGGAAGCTTAGGGTTGTCTCTTTCTTAATTATTTAATTAATATTTGCTCTGGTTTTATATTTAGCTCTCCTCTTTGGAATTATCCACACGGATTACCAAACAATTAATTACCTTACTATATATATATATATATATATATATATATATATATATATATATATATATATATACAGTCACCTCCAAAGTATTGGAACGGCAAGATCAATTCATTTTTTGTTGCTAACTGAAGACATTCAGGTTTTAGATCAAAAAGATGAATATGAAACAAGAGTTCAGAATTTCACCTTTTATTTCCTGGTATTTACATTTAGATCTGTTAAACAACTTAGGACGCATCACCCTTTTATATCAGATCATTCCACTTTTAGGTGCGAAAAACTAAAGGAACAGATAGTCTTAAAGTAAATGACATTTAATATTTGGTTACATAACCATGGCTTGCATGAAAAGATATACGCCCACGTCGCGAACGAAATATGACACAAAGGGCGACGTTTAATGTAGGTTAATCGGCAGTACCGTAGAAAAATTCTCAAGCCTCTCGGCACTTCTCCATTTTGGGGACGCCGCAGGCGCCTGGTAATGACACCAGCACCCTCCCGAAGGAAAGGTATTGCCTGGTGGGGATGGGTCCCCTGCGGTTTGAGCTAATAATATTGGCAGAAGAGTGAATTACTCTGCCGTTCAATTATAATTGCTCGTAAAACTGGTATATTTTACGAGCAAATATATTAAAAATTAGCAATGCTTCATCCAAGAAATTCGAATACTATAAATTTAAATATATTTATATTTAAATGAGTCCTGGGTATGACGATAAAGTACATCCGGCAGCAATGCTTCTGGTCGGGAGAGTGGAGGTTTTGAGGACGTGAAACCGCCTCTTAATTACTTTTGTTTCCAGGTCCACACTGAATGGTAGCACCTCTTAAGGTCCCAGCTATGGGCAAATAGCGAACCTCCAAACATAAATCAACAGTACATTCTTATAATAAAATGACCATCAGTACATTCTTGTAAAAAATGACAATTAAGGCAACACTAAAAAATATATAGAAATATATTGTTATAATAAAATTACCAACAATCCATTTTAAGATCTACAAAATATCTATCTAAAAAAACGTACCTTTACTCTGAAAGTATAAAATAATGTAAAAATATCTTTGGTAAATGCATAAAATTATGTACAAAAGATTTAGATTTCGGCAATAAATAATCCCTACAGATTGATATATCCCGAAACAAAATGAAAGAACTTTCATAACATTAATCTAGATAATATCCTATAATTTCTTAAATCAATCTGTATTCCAAAATATAACTTCGACAAAATTACAACATAAATCATGCATATCAGCGTCTCTCGTAATTATGTCCACCTAAATATGTAGATGCACAAAAGCTGAGTTTCATCTACCATGTATTCAATTGTGAAAGAAGAATAACGTATATCATATTTTTATTACTTCAAAACGCTCAAGAATATTATATTTCGGTATCAAATGACCCATAGGGAGTTGATATGACGTTAAACAAACAAAACAAAACTATATTTAAATATTTATTCACGTAAAGTTAATAAATTTTATTTTAGTAAGTTCCGACATGACCATCAATTTGAGTGGAACAAATCAATTTGAGAAAGCCAAGTCATGAAGCGAAGATTTCTTTTATTTTCTAACTTTTTTTCATTTTATTATTAGGTTGGTGCAGAAATAATGTCGTTTTTTGACGTTCAAATTCAAAAGATCATAACTCCTTTCATAATAATTTTTATTAATCGAAATAAGAACCATTAGAATCGACACATTTTTGCCAACGAAAAACAAGTTTATTTATCCCATTAGCATAGAAATCCGGAGTTCTGGAAGCGATGAAATCATTGAAGGCCGGTTCGGTATCATCTCGGAAAATCGTGCGGATTTGAATTTTGTCTATGCTGCCGAAAAGCCTGCAAAAAAAAAAAATGAATGAAGAGATTGAGAATGGTAACGAATAACACGATTCGATAGAGCGAAAAACACGCTTCAAAATGATATATAACATGGCTATATATATATATCAATGAATTAATTCAGAAATCATATATAAAATAACATATGTGAGAAAACGACATTATTTTTGCACCAACCTAATATTAATTGCTGTGAAGAAATGGAAACAGCCCTTACCTGCTGTGTCGCTAGTTTCAATGACAACATCAAGAAATTTACGATTGTGGAAGGAAGTGTATTTTGATATTGAATTATCGTTCTTAAAATATCGTTCTCTTGTTCTTGTTTTTCATTGATATCTTTCTTGTTCATTGTTATCCATTCCTCTATTTCTTTATTCTCTTTTTCTTCTACTTTCTTTTTATTACCCTTTTGTCTCTTTCTCTTCATCTCCTGTTTTTCTCACTTGTCTTTCTCTTTTTTCTCATCACCTTTTCTTCTCTCCTCTTCCCCGTCTTCGCTTTTTCTCACTCACTCGTGTCTTCTTTTTCTTTACTTTTCACTCACTTTCGAGAAAGAAAGAAAGAAAGAAAGAAAGAAATGAACGCTTTATTTAATCTACGGGGGTGGATTGTTCTCGTCCTGTAGTCCATGTGTAGGAATATCCAAAAGATTTTATTTGTAAGTAAATCCAAAAGATATTTATTTATAATTAAAAAAAATATTTATTAGAAAAAAGTAATTTTTATTTATAAG
>CAHIKZ030005169.1:3137500-3197500 GCA_903632075.3 Acanthosepion pharaonis | reverse complement strand
AGATAACCCTTTGAAGTGTTGATATGCCGTAAAACAAACCAAACCAAACCAAACCTTTCCAATTATGCTTCTAGAACGGAGTTATTTAGTATGATAGTTATAGGCCAACGTCCTTTAAGCAGCATCAGCTAGCCTCTATTTGTATCGCGAAAAGGTCTTCGAGACTAGTTATGTCATACAATTGTTGATGTATAGGGGCAAGGTTACTACAATCGTTTAGATTATGTTTACAGTATATGCCACGAGATTATGTTCATTTTTAAAAGAAATGAGTAGTGATATAAGTGTATCTTATTCTGATTTTTTATGGGATGACTTCTTCTTTCCCAGGAAGCCTGAGATCATGACGCCATTCTTCTAGAATGGGTTTGATTCGGTAAATTTTTTTCTTTGTTCCATAACTGTGGGAAAAGGACTGAAGCCGAGATGCCAAGTCAGGACCAATAGCATTGCAGATTCTTCTTTGTATTATTTGTATTTTATTAAGAATCTCTAAATATATTGCAGGAGTACCAGTCCAGATGTGGCAGCAATATACAAAGCATGGACTAATAGTAGACATATAAATATGTAAGATAGATACTACAATCGTTTAGATTATGTTTACAGTATATGCCTCACGATGATGTTCATTTTTAATAAGTATTGATATAGGTAGTCTCTATTTGTGTCTTGCGAACATTGTTGCAATGGGAAATAGCAGACGATAACAATGCTTATATTTTGCATAATTCGCTTGTCAAATTTGTTGTATTTAACCTAGTGTTATGAAAATTTAGTTTTATATTCCTTTTTTTGTGATTATTAACATATAAAACACTTGGAATCATACGGGCATTAAATTCTGAGAAATGGATAAAAATATTCCAAATTGATGGGTGAACGAATATTTTCGTCGTTGCCTGTATGTGGTGATTGTGAACATAAACAAGTGCTAATAGTGATTTTCTAAGCCCGGCTTAGATGTGACACAAGGCCGAAAGTATGGAGTACCCAGTGAGGATCGAACTCACTACTCAGTAGTAATTGATCTAGTAAGACAAGCTTTCTAATCATTACACCACGTCCAGGTACCCAAACAAGTGTTAATAGTGTCTTTATCTAGCTAATGTCTTACCATTTTATTTTCAGATATCACTAGCTACCATCATGGTTTGGACTGATGCACTTGCTGTTGAAACGTTTTTTAAGTCTAGTGAATCTGTAATTTCAACGCAGAGAGCTTTTAATGCTCATTTCATGTTAAATTGGAACGAGGCTTTTCTGGATAGAAAACCGATACTGCCATTGGTTGAAAATTTCAAGGGCTACACTGATTAGCGCTTAAAAGAAAGCCTCCTGGAAGATGTTGAAGCGCTCGAACTTCCGGGCGAAAACTTTTGAAATCATCTACAACAGTGTATGACGAATAGAGGTCACCATTTGGGTAATATCATTTTTAAAACCAAATAAATAAAATCTGTATCCCTTTGTTTAAACAACAATGTAATGAATTTCTTAATAGCTGTTACTTTGGTATTTTTGTCAACCTTTAAAATGTGGAAGGGATTTCAACCGCACTCTGTAAAATAGATGCCCTGCTGAAAATGTTTATACAGAAATTTTCGAACAGTAAGAAAAATTTTATGGCAATTTATTTTTCTCTCTTTGTAGGTCGGGGGTTTGGCTGATCATTTCAATTGATTGATTGATTTGCATTTTTAACGGCATATCAACTCCTTATGGGTCATTTAATGCCGAAATTTAATTTCTTAGGAGCTTTGAAGTAATAAAAATATCATATATGTTATTCTACTTTCGCAATTGAATACATGGTAGGTGATACTCAGCTTTTGTGCATATGCATGTTTGTGTGGGCATAATTACTTGTTATAGTACCTATTCTATTCTAATGGACTCTCCCACAGATAATAAGTAGTAGTAGCGGTCGCCAGTTCGGCTCAGTGGTGTTGAGCGAGTCAGACGATATCGGACATTGAAGTACCAACCATCACAATTAGATTTGCTGCGTCATTAACTCTTATTTCCAAGTTCCTAACGTTTTGTACGTCGAACCTAATTTAGGACGACTTATTGAAATAGCAGCCTCCACTGTGAAAACTACTCTACAACATTACTATAGGCGGTAATATGTGTTTTATGTTGTAGTTTTGTTGAAGTTAAATTTTAGAATACAGTTTGATTTCTTTAAGAAATTGTAGGATATTATATGGATTAATGTCAGGAAATAGTTCTTTAATGTAGCGTGGTTGGTTGATTATAGAGGCATATCAATTTCTATGGGTTATGTATGCCTAAATCTAAATATTTCGAATAAAGTTTTATAACTAAATATATCGGGTCATCCCATAAGTTCTGTGCGAATTTTAACTTTTTGTTAAAATGAACGAAATTTAAAGAGTATTTTATAATGTCTAATGGAGCTGAACATTATTTTTATGTTTAGATGCATTTAAACTGATCAAATTTTATTTCAGAGAACAATAAAATTAAATTTTGTTTAGTTAAAACCCTGCTAACATGGAAGTACTCAAGAATCATTTGAGGCACATAATGCTTTATGAGTTCAAGAAAGGAAATTCAGCAGCCGAAGCGGCTAGAAACATTCACTTAGTTTATGGAGAGGAATGTGTGAATGAAAGAACTTGCAGAAGATGGTTTGCAAAATTCAGAGGTGGAGATTTCACCCTTGAACATGAAGATTGAACCGGACATCCAGTTGAGTTTGATGAAAAGTTTCTTGAAGCAGCCCTTGAGAAAATCCTGCTTTATCAGTTGAGGAATTGGCAGTGGTTCTCAGTTCAAACCATACAACTGTTCATCGTCATCTTCAACAAATTGGAAAAGTTCCTAAACATGGAAAATGGGTGCCTCATGAATTGTCTGAAAACAACCTCAAATCCCGAGTTGACATCTGCTCTTCTCTCCATTCTCGCCAACTTGTTTCACCGTTTTTGGATAGACTTGTGACTGGCGACAAAAAAATGGATCTTTTATCGAAATGTTAAGCGTCGTAGACAGTGGCTTGGTAAAGGGGAAGGACCCCAGCCACAGCCAAGAAGGGAAATTCATGGTCAAAAGGTTCTTCTTTCAATCTGGTGCGATCGCCAAGGAATAATCCACTTTGAATTCTTATCACCTAATGCAACAATTAATGCTCAAATATACTGTCAGCAATTAGAGTGTTTGAACCAAGCTTTGAGGAAAAAAAGACCTGCTCTAGTGAATCGAAAAGAGGTGATGTTTCATCAGGACAATGCGCGACCCCTCACAGCAAGAATCACATCACAAAAGATCGAAGAACTTGGTTGGGAGAAAATTCCTCATCCACCTTATTCTCCCGATATTGCTCCTTCAGACTACCATTTGTTTCGTAGCTTACAGAATCATTTGGAAGAAACAGCTTTTGTAACACAGGAAGAGGTTAAAACTGACATTTGTGAGTTCTTCGAATCAAAGCCAAAAGAATTTTACAGTAATGGAATTAGTAAGCATGTTAATAGATGGAAGGACGTCATAGATAATCAGGAAAATACATTGTTGATTGAATCTGTAATTAAATATAACATTTGGTCACTTGTTTTCTTTATTCAAAATTCGGACAGAACTTATGGGATGACCTGATATTTTGAACACAATTATATGCCTTCAACTAGAGATAAAACGAATTATTAGTAACTTTTTTTATATAAAAATGTATTGCTAGTATTTTTACTATAAAAATGTATTTTTATAATTTCATAGGGTTTTGTTTGGGGATTCACTATTTGTCCATAGATGTAACCCTAACATATTTTGTAGATCATAAGATGTATTGTTGGTAATTTTATTATAAAAATATATTTCTACATATTTTTAGTGTTGCATTCATTGTCATTTTACTATAAAAATGTACTGTTGGTCATTTTATAGGAATGAAGAATGTATTGTTGATTTTTGTTTGGGATTTAACTATTTGCCCATAACATAACAGGTGCACCACCACCCTGCGTCAGAGTGAATCTGGGAACAACAGCAATAAAGAGGTGGTTTTAGGCTCCTCAAAATTTGTAATCTCCCCCGTAATCTTGCTGTCGGATGTAGTTTATCGTCATACCCAGGATTGCGTATTTGAATTAGAAACATACTAATTAGGTTGTTATATAAATTCGTTCGTTTTTTTTTTATATTTTATTTTAATACTTATTATTTATTAATAGTTCTGATGAATCCTTCAATAATGTATTCCCCTTTATTGTTTACGATCCACAAATTGTCCAATGCCTCGACGATAGAAATCACTAGATTTTGACTCGAAAAACTGATCAAGCCTCGTCTTAAGCTACACATCGTTGTACAAAACACGCCTCAAATGGTTAGAAAACAACCTAAAAAGGTGATAGTCTGAAGCAGCTAAATCAAGAGAATATGATGCGTGTGGTAAAAATTCTCAAGGAAGCTCTTTAATTGCATATTAACGAGTATTGCCATGGTGAATAATCACACTGAATCTCCAGCCAGGCCTTTTTCAGTTGAATTGCTTCTTTGACCCTCGGTTCATTCGTTCAACATAACACCTAGTATTGACAGTTTGGCTGTTTTGGAACAGTTCATCTCCTTACACAATGGAAATGGCTCAAACAGCTTTATTAACTTTGTGATCTTGGTTAAAAGCAAAGAGAAGATATTCCATCTCAAAGGGGTGTCTAATCTGAAATAAAATTTAAATAACGTTAGACAACAGTTTTACAAGATGACCAGAATTATTAAGAAGCAAAAAATGCCACGAAAGATCATTCTTCGCGATCATTCACAGAACATGAGAAAAGAAACGGACGAATATATGTAACAACTATTCACACTATTTACATTGTTCAGACTGTTGTTCTAATCTTTATTGTCATATTCACGACGTTTCGGCCGCTGTACGCTCCGGTCTTATTTAAATGATAAACGTTGTCCCTAGGGACACAATGGCCTAGTGGATTGAAATCCAGTGACTTGACCCAAAGAGTTGTGAGTTCAATTCCTAACCACAACAGAGGTGAACAAAAACATGGAGAGTTGAGTTACTAAATGGAAATAACTGAAATTGAGATATCCAGAAAAGGCATGGCACGTGGAACAAGAACAACCTACCCCAGTGAACGAAGTAAAGGGTTCAAATCGAAATTCTAAGGTATATAACCTGAAGAAGACCGGAGTGTACAATGGCCGAAATGTCGTGAATATGACAATAAAGATGAGGCCAAAAGTAAATAGTTACAATACTTCATCTCAGAAATATAGACTGATATGTAACAATCTATTATATTTATAATTGTTCTAATTTACTTTACATATTATAATTCATCATTTTATTACTTTTAAACATGATTTTAATATTTTTTGATAAAGGAGTGTTTATTTTTTATCGGTTACGCTGTTTTATGTGTTTAACTTTTTCTTCCCTTCACAATCTGTTTCCCACGGACTCAACGTCACATCCCTATCGCTACTCTGTCGCTATTTCCATGGCAAATGTTCAGATGAGCTCTATTCTTTATTTCCACCGGTTCAGACCTTTACACTTAGGACACTCTACGTTACTTCCACGGAATCGAATCGGCCTTATATCCTCTGCGTCCCGAATCTAAAAAGAACTTCCATTTTGACAGCATTTCCTCATCAAGAAAACGTGGGTGCTTCTCTGAATATTTTAATCTTGACCTTTCAAGGATTAATTGTTATTTATCCAGCTTATCCTCATTATGCACCACTTTCTACAACGTTCTCTTCCAATCATTTCACACATTAATTTTTCGATGGTAACCTGCTACCTTGAGTGGCTCTTAGGCCTTATATTGGGTATATTTAACAAAAAATTGCAGTGCTGTATTAATTATTTCCAAAATGAATATAGTATTTTAAAATTTACTATTAATCTTTTAGCACCCAAACATGATCGTCATAGCCGTCTTTTTTTGTTTTTGTTTGTGAGGGCCGGAACGAGATTAATCTCGCACAGGGTAAGGTGGGTCCTCTCTGACAAAGGATTTTGTTAAAAAAAAGGCATTTTTAAAGGCATGGTTTTACAATATATATATATGATATATATATATATATATATATATATATATATATATATATATATATATATATATATATATATATATATATGGAATGAATGAAATCGCCGAGCCGAGTTCGAATTCCAGTCGAATCCATTACATTCACTTACGTGCTAATACCCTTGGGAAAGGTATAAATCCTCTCCCTCCAGCTATGGGTAAAATAGCAGGACAGAATGGGTTCTACTGCGTTGGATGGCAACTGGTCTAGGAGAAGGACAACTCTGAATTCAAAACCTGCGGAGGGTCGTTTGGGAACCTTGTGGCATTCGGTGCACCAGGTCTCTGTATTCGTCCCTTCAAAAAGTGTGGCTGGTCCTGCACGAAACCTTCACCACTAGAATCAAATCTCATGCGCCGGTGTCGGGCTGTCGGTTTACTGGAAACTGATCTGCTTGACCCTCATACGTCGAATCTCGACAGGAGAGTCGATTACATACATACATACATATATATATATATATATATATATATATATATATATATATATATATATATATATATATATATATATATATTATAGGTTATGACTTTTTGTAACCCTATATTCTTGTGTACAAAACCGATTAATATTTGTTCAAAAATAATGAGAAAAGCCATTAATTTGTTTTAGTTCTTGAAAATTCGATCTTACCATATACGCAATAAGGGTAAAAAATCAAGGCGCTTTCAGAAGCTTTATTTAAGGATGTAATTAGATAGTAATTATGTATTTTTAACGCATTTAACAGTTTATAGTTACAGCACAACATACAAACCAGTATTTCTCGTGCACAAGGACCTTCAGAATCCTTCCATCAGTAAAATTTTGCTTTACGAGTTTTGCCGTCGCGGTGAGGAGACGCTGGAATGTCCTCTCCAGGCAGCAGGCCTGGGCAGAGTTTCCGGTATATACTGAACAAAAAAAAAATGTATGAACAACACACACAGAGTCGAACTGATAAATACATTTCTTTTTCGGAATCACAGACTCTTACGGAATTATATGCTAAGAATCATCTCTTTACACGCTTATCTCATCTCTTCTATATCTATCAAAGGACCTTAATTGCAAATTTTATATCAGCGTCTTTTTCGAGTTTTTTTTTTTTTTTCGCTTCAAAGTTCGGTCCATAATTTAACGTCATGTGCGTTGTATTTAAGACCATTTTATAATTCTACTGCTTGTTCTCAAAACGTGTGTAATTATATCCCCGTGAAAGCATTTCTATCATTCAATGGCCAATTATATCTTTTCATAATTTCTTTTCTTCGATATATGTCACTTCTATATGCCTTGTTTTCTTTATTTCTTTTGAATTAACTGGTTGATTCGGAGGTGGCATAATAGTTATCGGCGCGGTAAATGGTAAACAGCGAACATGACATTATTGTAGGTGGTGGAGGTTTCAACCATATCTATTATGGGTTCTTCTTCAAAGATTAAAATAAATTGTATAGCTTTAATATATACAAAATATTTGTTATATAACACAATTTATACATACATATATACATACATACATATGTGTATAAAGGTTCAAATAGGATTTTATTTTGTAAAATTCTGGCATTT
Organism: Acanthosepion pharaonis; assembly: GCA_903632075.3. NCBI lineage: Eukaryota > Metazoa > Mollusca > Cephalopoda > Sepiida > Sepiidae > Acanthosepion > Acanthosepion pharaonis. The sequence goes on along the minus strand of CAHIKZ030005169.1, from coordinate 3,189,856 downwards.
GCCTTGATAAAGTCCCTCAGACGTCGAAAAGCGTCGGCTAAGACAAGATTTCATTTTGTCTCACACACACACACACACACACACACACACACACATATATATATATATATATATATATGTGTGTATGTGTATATATATATATCTATATGTATAATTTATATATATATTATTTGTATACTATATATGTGGTACTTATCAATCTAACTAATTTATATATATATATTTATATATATATATATATATATATATATATATATATATACGTTAAAGTTCTCATAATATATATATATGTGTAGAGATGACAAATTGAATAAAATAGACAATCGGTCCGACTTTATCAAGGCAAGTGATAATAAACAAAAGCGAAATGTGTAATTACATGAAATTCAAAAATTTTAAAAGACGCTCTTGTTTAAGCCTCTTTTCGTTATATAATTATATCCATCCACAGACAGACTGTTTCGCTATATCACAGCTCTTCAGTGTGGCTAGACACGCAATTTTTCAAGCCGGGAAACTCGACCGATCTGATATTAGAACGCTACGGAAAAAGTGAATTTTTAACCTATTACGTGATATAAGCAATATCAGCTGCCGGAGAGCTATATTCATTGCGAAGACCTTAGCATTAAAGTAGGTACGTTGATGAGGACTGAAGCATCAGAAATGCGTTAAATTAATTCATCGATTCTGATTTAGGTTGATTTTCCATCTCGTTATATACATATCAGCTTCGAAAGTGCCGCGTCGCTTTTCATTGGCTCATTATTATTTGCCTTATATCCTGGTTGCAAGTAGCTCTCGTTTTTGATTCGCCCGCTAGACGAGAATGTTCGTATCCTGGTCGGAACGGTTTCTGATTGGTTGGTCGAAATATGATTTCACAGGCTAGACATTCTGAAAATACATCTATATTATGGTATAATTTTGGTCTCCTTGTTATTATTTGTCTTTTTTATATTATAATTTCTATCACTTCAGCTTTCCACTTCATTATTTCATCTCCTTCTCATATCGATATCTCTCGACTTCATTCTCTCCCCATCTCAGTCTTTTCTTGTTGCACCCTCCTTTTCTCCTATTATTTCTGTCTTACAGTTTCCCTTTTAATTCCTCTAATTCTCCTCCTCCCACCACTTCCCCCACTCCTTTCTGAATCTTTCCCCTCCTTCGATTGAGCCGGTTAATTTATTTTATTTTACTAAACTTATAGTACTTGTTCTTTCTAAGTGGTCACCCATCCAAGTACTGAGAAGTTTCAGCTTTGCTTAATTTCAGTGATATGGCATAGGTACTGGTGTTTTTTTGTGTGACCTGGCTACAAGGGATGATTTCTTTACGAAGTATGAACGATTTTAATCAGTCTGTATCCCTCTTCCGTAAACGAAATTGTGCGGCGTATGGTATAAGGTCACAACTGTTGAGCACCCAGTGAGAAACAAATTCACTGCATCAAAAATATTTTGCGAGACTTTACTTCGTCTGGCACACAGACTTACAGTACTCTTATTGAACGAACTAGAAACCCCATCTAAGCATTGACAAGTCTTATCGTTGCTTAACTGCGGTGATTTCACGGAAACTGGTACTTTCAACGTGACGACTGTCAGCTTCAGCACAATTAAAGCAAATTAATTCTGGACGCTTGCTACATTTATGTTTTTTGTATTTTTTGTTTGTTTTTTTTAATTTTGTAAAAGTTAGATTTTAATTAATTTTCCTTAAATAGCGACACATGATCCAATTTAAGTCAGCCATCCAACCATAATTTATCATAAAGGGTGACTTATATAAATAAAATTAAATCACATCAATTCAGGAAATGGCGCCGCCAAGCAACACTTGTAATGAATCTAATCTGTAGAGTTAGTTAAAGTATTTGCATTTATAAATTGTAGCATAAGTCTCTTTCGAAAAAGCGAGCTTCACTGATCAATCGTAAAGGTGTATTACAATCACGTGGCCGGTGCAAGGGACTCGTCCCCCGGGTATCTATGATATGGGGCCTTCCCACTCTACTACATCTTAATTTTCATAAGGTATTATTCATATAAAATACAAATTTTATTGTAACTTAATTATGGGTAATAATGGATCATATGTAATATAGATAAACAATCCAACTAGAAAATTTTCAAATAAATACAGTCAGTCAGTCAGTCAGTCAGTTATATGTCATGCGTGATACAAGCTTAGGCGATCATGTATCTTTGATACATGACTGACGAGGCAGATTTTTTTCCCGCAGTAGGTTGCCATTTCTTTCTGGTAGATCAAGGCTATAGAACCCGGTCTGCCTTGGGTGGAGAAGAAGAGGATTCATACTTTTCCCAAGTGTATTAGTACGTAAGTGAATGTAATGGATTCGACTGGAATTTGAACTCGGCTCCCCAACAATTAGAGAAATGCCATAATAGATCGGCAATTTTTCTTGAGATTTTTCTTGTTAAAAAGTTGAATAATTTTAACACATTCAACATTATGGATAAAAAATAGGGAATTTTATTTTTATATATTACTGTCTCAATAGTAAGTTTGATCAGTTCGATAAAGTCAAATTGGCAGTTTATCTCAAAAATGACTTACAATCTGTTGTTAACTGGGGCAAGGAATGACGTGTTAATTTTAACGACTCCAAAACGAAACTTCTCTCTATCAATGACCTGAAAGACCTATTTCTCCCTTCCATCGGCATGGCTAACACTAACCTCTTGGGATTACATTCTCGGCTTCCATGAATCTCTTGAATCTATCTTACCTATTTATAGGTCTACTACTCATCCATCTTTTGCATATTGCTGCCATATATGGTCTGGTACACCTGCTGTATATTTAGAGATTCTTAATAAAATCCAAAGAGAATCAGCAATATTATTGGTCCTGACCTGGCATCTCGGCTTCATTCATTTTCCCACAGCCATAATGTAGCTTCTCTCTACCTTTTCATTAAATACTTACTTAGACATTTTCAGTGGAACTCTTCACTATGGTACCTAAACTTTATGGAGTTAAACTGACAGCTAGGTCTCATCAATTCACCATTGAATTGGCTAGATGTAGCCATAAGTTCTATGCTAACAGTTTCTTTTCTCGCCTATGGGAACCATGCTTTTCGTCCAACTTTGATCTTCAAAACTTCAAATGCAATGTCAATCGTTATTTACTGACTTCTTGATTACTCTTCTTTTTTTGTTCTCACTCCTTAATAATGTTTCCTTTTTTCTTATTCTTTCACACTCAGTAACCCCTTGTGTCTTAGTGACTTTACTGCCTTGCATTGGGTGTTATGGTTAGAAAAAATATTTATGAACTGCAGAAAACGAATCAATCAATCAATGACGTACCACAAAACTTTTACCCCGTGAGACTAAAGCATTTTTAATAACAACAATATACCAAGTGTAAATAATGATAGCTCCAGAATTTCAGAGAGAGATTATCCCTTGTTTCCTGTTTACGATATGGTTTGCCGGTTCTTTCTTCTAAGACAATAATGATTTAACTGTCTTAACTTTTTGCTAATCTGACTGATTAGTGGCTCCGATATTTTATTATGATGGGGCCTCGTTAACAGTTTTCCAGTTGCTTCTACCTTCTGGTAGTAAGGATCTCGAATTTTTTGGTAGCGCTTAGAGAGGCTGGTCTGTTTCAACAGTCGGGGTATTTGTAGTGCCATGCCGAGCACAAATGGGCATCCCTGCATGTATTTCCGAGACCTCCAACTCCGAGGCCACATTATGCTTTAGTCTTAACCATTTTCTGGTCAGTTTGTATTGCCATAGACGATAGATAATGATAATTATTTGTGCCTTTTTCATCTTAAACCAAAATCTTCTCATGACAGATACAATAAAAAAAAAATACTAGTAAATCAGTAAACAAAAAATCACTTACCCCATTCAACCTCACTTTTCTTTTTCTGATTCACTATCATTTCAGTACTGTATCGATAGTTAAATTATGCAACGGTCAGTTTCAAATGAGTACCTGACAATTGCATTGTGCATGAAATTCAGAGTTGTGCTACCCATGAGGAAAAATTGATATTTACTAATAATATAAATTATACCTTTGTTACTATACATTGAGTAGACCAGCATTCAATGTGCGATATTTCATATATATATATATATATATATATATATATATATATATATATATATATATTAGTTTTATTCCATTCGAGTCCATGAATTAATTTCTTGGTGTCTAGAAAATTGATCAAGAAAAATTCCAAAATTTTCTTTCGAATAATTTTTAGTTTCTAAGGTACTTTCAATCTCGTCTGAGACCATCTTCGGGAGTTACATATCTATGTATGTGTTGTACGTTAACACCGTAAATTCAAAATATTTTTCACTGATACGAAAGGGAGGTAACTTATGATATTTTTTAAAAAAGAGTTTTGATTGTAGTATTTTAATTTAGTATTTTTTTTTATATAGCACTTTCTACAGCCAAGAAATTAATTTGTGGACTTGAAAGGATTAAAACTGAAATAATTAACATAATACGTTTATATTATTTTAACCAAACATGTTTGAATACAAATATGCATATATATATATATATATATATATATATATATATATATATATATATATATATATATAAATGGACAAAGTCCGACAATTATTTTAAGACATTTTTTTATGTTTATATATAAAAATATATATATATATATATATATATATTTATACGTTCTATAAAAGAATATATATATATATATATAATATATATATAAATATATATATATATATATATATATATATATATATATTATATATATATATATATATATTCCTCCTATTGTACATTTTTCTGTATTAATTTTGAATCTCCCGTTGAAGCCTGAAGAGCGGGAGCGAAACCGGTTACTTCCCCCCGTTGTTGTGTTTTTTGTTTTTTTGTTTTTTTTTTATTGTTTAATATGTCTTGTAAAATTAAATTTTATACTTTTATTTCGATCATTAAATTTTGTACCTACAAAATATCTTTAAATATATATATATATATATATATATATATATATTATTTATATATATATATATATATACGTTATTTCAGCAGTGGAATTTTGAAATGTTCTTGTCCCATAGAAGTCTTGCTTTTCAAAAAGGTTTTTGGGTCATTCGGTCAGATTTTGGTAAATGAATCGATTCGAGAACTATTCATTAAGCCCGCCCTCATATATATCATAATGGCAATTTTTTTCAACGTCAACACAATACAAGATCAGTGCTATAAATACCCAATGAAAACAGCAAAAGAAAAAAAAAAACAAAAACTAACCTTGTTAGAGAACTTTGGGAGAGACCAACCACACAGCGATCTTTTTTTGTCGACTCAGTACCTTCTCTCTCTAACTTGTGTCAGGAAATATTTGTTGCCTGCAAAATCATCCTTAACATGGCCGTCAATGAACCTTGCGTATTGCATATTTCCATCTGAATAGGCTCTGGACTATTATTTCCTTCCGAGATCAATTAAAGTTTCACCCGAGGAAATATTAGAAACAACCCAACTTACCCGGGCCAACACTTTAACGTCCCGAACAGTAAAACAGCGGAAATTATATTCGTTTGTATTACGCTCTATCAGCTGCGATCAGAAATCGTAAATTTGCTCAATCCGCAATCGTTTCTTTCTGAACCGGTTCTTTATTCTCTTTAACGCCAAAATAGTGAATGTTCTTTAGTGTCTGTCAGCCGTCATCTGTTTATCGACTACCCTCTACTTTACCTTACATCATCCTCTTCCTTCTGATTCCTCTTTGCTTCGCCTTACATTCAGCTTCTCCTTCAACACACGCCCTCCCCTTAACTATTTCTCGTCTTTTCTTCGCCTTACATTCAGCTTCTCCTTCAACACATGCCCTCCCCTTAACTATTTCTCGTCTTTTCTTCGCCTTACATTCAGCTTCTCCTTCAACACACGCCCTCCCCTTAACTATTTCTCGTCTTTTCTTCGCCTTACATTCAGCTTCTCCTTCAACACACGCACTCCCCTTAACTATTTCTCGTCTTTTCTTCGCCTTACATTCAGCTTCTCCTTCAACACACGCCCTCCCCTTAACTATTTCTCGTCTTTTCTTCGCCTTACATTCAGCTTCTCCTTCAACACACGCCCTCCCCTTAACTATTTCTCGTCTTTTCTTCGCTTTACATTCAGCTTCTCCTTCAACACACGCCCTCCCCTTAACTATTTCTCGTCTTTTCTTCGCCTTACATTCAGCTTCTCCTTCAACACACGCCCTCCCCTTAACTATTTCTCGTCTTTTCCTAGCCTTACATTCACCTTCTACTTTGGCAAACACTCTCCTTTCACCTACTTTTCGTCTGTTCTTCGCCTTACATTCAGCTTCACCACAGCCCCCCCCCCTGCACCCATTTCTCACCTTTTCTTCGCCTTACATTCACCTTCTACTTCGGCACACTCTCCCTTCATCTATTTCTCGTCTTTACTTCGCCTTACATTCACCTTCTACTTCGCCACACGCCCTCCCCTTAACTCTTCCTCGTTTTTACTTCGCCTTACATTCGCCTTCTCCTTCGCTACACGCCATCCTCTTACCTATTTCACGTTTTTTTTTTCGGCTTACATTCAATTTCTCCTTCGCCACACGTCCATTTCTTACATATTTCTCGTCTTTTTCTTCGCCTTACATTCACCTTCCCCTTCGCCACACGCCCTCACCTTAATTATTCCTCGTCTTTTCTTAGCCTTACATTCACCTTTTCCTTCTCCACACGCCCTATTTCTCGTTTTTTGTTTGCCTTATACTCTCCTTCGCCCCATACCATTTTTTGTTTGCCTTTATACCCTTCGCCCCATTTTTTTTTTTTGCCTTATACTCTCCTTCGCCCCATACCATTTTTTTTGTTGCCTTATACTCTCCTTCGCCCCATACCATTTTTTTTTTTGCCTTATACTCTCCTTCGCCCCATACCATTTTTGTTTGCCTTATACTCTCCTTCGCCCCATACCATTTTTTGTTTGCCTTATACTCTCCTTCGCCCCATACCATTTTTTTTTTTGCCTTTATACTCTCCTTCGCCCCATACCATTTTTTGTTTGCCTTATACTCTCCTTCGCCCCATACCATTTTTTGTTTGCCTTATACTCTCCTTCGCCCCATACCATTTTTTGTTTGCCTTATACTCTCCTTCGCCCCATACCATTTTTTGTTTGCCTTATACTCTCCTTCGCCCCATACCATTTTTTTGTTTGCCTTATACTCTCCTTCGCCCCATACCATTTTTTTGTTTGCCTTATACTCTCCTTTCGCCCCATACCATTTTTTGTTTGCTTTATACTCTCCTTCGCCCCATACCATTTTTTTTGTTTGCCTTATACTCTCCTTCGCCCCATACCATTTTTTGTTTGCCTTATACTCTCCTTCGCCCCATACCATTTTTTTTGTTTGCCTTATACTCTCCTTCGCCCCATACCATTTTTTTTGTTTGCCTTATACTCTCCTTCGCCCCATACCATTTTTTTTTTTTGCCTTATACTCTCCTTCGCCCCATACCATTTTTTTTGTTTGCCTTATACTCTCCTTCGCCCCATTTTTTTGTTTGCCTTATACTCTCCTTCGCCCCATACCATTTTTTTTGTTTGCCTTATACTCTCCTTCGCCCCATACCATTTTTTTTTTTGCCTTATACTCTCCTTCGCCCCATACCATTTTTTTTGTTTGCCTTATACTCTCCTTCGCCCCATACCATTTTTTGTTTGCCTTATACTCCTTCGCCCCATACCATTTTTTTTTTGTTTGCCTTATACTCTCCTTCGCCCCCATACCATTTTTTTTTTGCCTTATACTCTCCTTCGCCCCATACCATTTTTTGTTTGCCTTATACTCTCCTTCGCCCCATTTTTTTGTTTTTGCCTTTATACTCTCCTTCGCCCCATACCATTTTTTTTTTTGCCTTATATACTCTCCTTCGCCCCATACCATTTTTTGTTTGCCTTATACTCTCCTTCGCCCCATACCATTTTTTGTTTGCCTTTATACTCTCCTTCGCCCCATACCATTTTTTGTTTGCTCCTCCTTCGCCCCATACCATTTTTTTTTATTTGCCTTATACTCTCCTTCGCCCCATACCATTTTTTGTTTGCCTTATACTCTCCTTCGCCCCATACCATTTTTTTTGTTTGCCTTATACTCTCCTTCGCCCCATACCATTTTTTTTTTGCCTTTATACTCTCCTTCGCCCCATACCATTTTTGTTTGCCTTATACTCTCCTTCGCCCCATACCATTTTTGTTTGCCTTATACTCTCCTTCGCCCCATACCATTTTTTTGTTTGCCTTATACTCTCCTTCGCCCCATACCATTTTTTTGTTTGCCTTATACTCTCCTTCGCCCCATACCATTTTTTGTTTGCCTTATACTCTCCTTCGCCCCATACCATTTTTTGTTTACTCTCCTTCTTATACCATTTTGTTTGCTCCTTCCTTCGCCCCATACCATTTTTTGTTTGCCTTATACTCTCCTTCGCCCCATACCATTTTTTTGTTTGCCTTATACTCTCCTTCGCCCCATACCATTTTTTTTTTGCCTTATACTCTCCTTCGCCCCATACCATTTTTTTTTTTGCCTTATACTCTCCTTCGCCCCCATACCATTTTTTTTTGTTTGCCTTTATACTCTCCTTCGCCCCATACCATTTTTTTTTTGTTTGCCTTATACTCTCCTTCGCCCCATACCATTTTTTTGTTTGCCTTATACTCTCCTTCGCCCCATACCATTTTTTTTGTTTGCCTTTATACTCTCCTTCGCCCCATACCATTTTTTGTTTGCCTTATACTCTCCTTCGCCCCATACCATTTTTTTTTTTTGCCTTATACTCTCCTTCGCCCCATACCATTTTTTGTTTGCCTTATACTCTCCTTCGCCCCATACCATTTTTTGTTTTGCCTTATACTCTCCTTCGCCCCATACCATTTTTTTTGTTTGCCTTATACTTTTCCTTCGCCCCATACCATTTTTTGTTTGCCTTATACTCTCCTTCGCCTCTTACTTCAGCTCCTATTCTTCAACTTACATTCTTCTTCTTCGCCTCGCATCTTTATTCTCTTTTTGTTTTTTCACACTCTTTCCGCCTGAGCCCTTCGACCTTCCTTCTCTTCCATCTTCGCCTAGCGTTATTTTTATCTTTCACTTGATGACATCTTTTTATTTCAGCTTCGTCTTCGACTTACATTCGTCTTTTTCTTTCTCTCCCTGTCCACTTCTTTCTTCTACTCCTTCTTTTATTCGCCTTACTCCTTCGCCTCATGACGCCCCCCCCCACTGTTCCGTGTACTAACTTTTTTTATCTCTTCTTTGAAACTGAACTAATTTTAATAATTGCAATAAAAACAGACATCAGGACAGCAGGAAAGAATAACAAGAAACTTCACAGTTACCGTATAGATTTATATCAAAAATTAAAAAAGGGTAAGAAAGAAATGGAAAGCTTAATTGGTTTGAATTACTTCTCGTCAGAGATCTATCGAGAGTTGATAGATATGCGCAGCGAATAAAATAGGAAACACCAAAGGCATCATGTCATATATATTAAATATATAATCAGCAAAGGCTGATAGCATTCAGCCCCTGAAGCTGCTCGTTCTTCTTATAGAGAGAGGCTGGAAAGACTTAGTATATATAGTCTCTAAACCCTTTAGTTGGAAATCCGAATGAGCCTTTCCCAGTATCGAGAAAATATATTGATTACAGGATCGGGCATACTGATTATTATGTAACAAATGCTCCACCATCGCTAGCCCAGATGTATTGACGCACCTATGTAAATTATCCAAACATCTATAGCTGGTATAGGTTGATTAGATCCTAATTTCAACCTATGACCCATTCTACCCATTCTAGTTAGTGTAACACTGACATTTATTAAGCTAAATTTCAGAAATAATTCGGCTGAACATCTTTCCGGGTTTATCAGCTGTTGGACTAATTTTATTACTTACTCGCGGCCCCACTGACTTAATGGAGTCCCTCTTCCATCTTCAACACTCTGGAGATGGGTCCTTTACACAAGCGGGGAACTTTATAACATACTGAGAAAATACACTAAAATGATAGGTCGGAATGGATATAAAGCTACTCCCAAAATGAACCTGTTCCGCCCTTTCCAAGCTAGCTCAAATTTTACCAACAAGTAGTATACAATATATGTAGTATGTATAGGAGTAATGGATAGTAGATTAATGGATAGCGGTTCGGATTGAGAAATCGGAGAGCCGAGTTCGAATTCCAGTCGAATCCACTACATTCACTTACATCCTCTTCTCCTACTAGGAATGGGTAACTAGCAGGACAGACCTTGGATAGCAACTGGTCTACCGCAGAAAGAAATGGCAACCTACTGCGGAAAAAAAAATCTGCCTCGTCAGTCATGTATCGCCCAAGCGTGTATTACGCATGGCACATAACTGAGTATGTAATATCAACCCTCTTGTATGGCAATAAATATTGGATAATCTCCTCACAGATGAAGACGGAAACTGGAGAAAAGTGTCACTTATTCTCAAAATAAAAGAGAGCTAGCCGAAATTTCTTGGACACATAATGAGGAAGAATACCAGGCAATACACGTAAAACAAATATATATATATATAGTAAAGAAAATCACTTACCAAAGAGATGTGGCATTCAATGAATCACTTTACGAAAAGATGTCGTGAACGAAGATTGGTAAATTAGAGAAATATAGTAACCAAAATTCGAATGAATCCTTCGCCTCACCTTCTCTCTCAAACCCCTCTCATTCTCATCCACTCCACCTTCTATTTCACCTTCTTTCCTCTTCCTCCGACTCTTTCTTCCTTCTCCTTTTTTTCATTAAGCTAGAAATGCTGCGCTTACAAAGTTGACAGGAAGTGTAGTTCACATGTAGATTTAAAACAAGAAAACCTTTATGAAACGATAATGAGAAAAAGCTCCCACGAAAAGCGCGGCCAAGCTGGGCAATGAAATAATCAAGATTTGTCTTCAGAAAGAGTTGCACTCATATTCCTTTATGATTCAAAAGTTCCTTTCGGCAGGTTTAGCGTTCTTCAAGACTTTTTTAAAGTTTTTTACCAACCCATCATCAGCGTGTTTCGAGTAGGGGATCCCTCCTTCTGCTTCTCTCATCTTCCTCTCTTCCTCGTCCTCTCCTCATCCGCCACCTTTGTATTGATTTTTAATATAATTTTATTTTATCAATTATCGATTTGATATTTCAAAGAAGTCGAAATAGCTAGATGTAACCGTAAGTTCTATGCTAACAGTTTCTTCTATCGCACTTCTCGCCTGTGGAAATCTCTTCCGGCTTCTTGCATCTAATCAACTTTGATTTTCAAAAATTTAAATGCAATGTCAATCGCTATCTTATGTCTTCTTAATTTTTGCTCTTCTATTGTTCTCTCTCCTTAATAATGTTTTTCATCACATTTTCTAACACTCAGTAACCCTTTGCGTCTTAGTGGCTTCATTACTTTGCGTGTGGTAAAAAGATTAAAAAAAAAACAGTTTTTTAAACAATATGGTCAACCGGAAATGAAGATCCTAACCAAACAGAATTTGCAGACAAAAGGGAAATAGTTTGCAAAAAAGATTACCGCTGCCTTCAAGTGAGAAATTACGATCAAGCTTTTATTGTTCAGTCATTTAATTTTCTTCAGTTCATTAAACATTTAGCCTTCTGTAACTTTGTTCATTGATAAAAGGGTTGTCCTGTAAGTAAAGCCAATCACCAAACGATAGTATTTGAATTTCATGATTGCGTTAGCACTCAACACAACTCAGCGGGGTACGATTAATAACTTGCACACTAAAATGAGTACACATCATTTTCACGGGACGGAGGACGAATGAATCTGTAGGGATGCAGTCAACCTTGCCGACAAACCTGTTGAAATAGCTTTCAACAAAAAAAAAAGAAAATTACCTGAAGGAAAAGATAACGAGAAGAATATTGGAAAGATGTATCGAAGGAGAAGAAAGACAAGTTAAAATAGAACCAAAACCGGTCGTCATATATTCGATAAAAAAAAAAGTTCTTGCAAACTGGCAGGGAGTCTAGAAAAATGTTTGGTCTTCGCCTGTTTCGTTAGGAGTCACGGTGGAGTAATTAATGGCGGTTCGGATCGAGGAGTTCCAGTCGAATGCATTACATTCATTTACGTGCTAATACTTGGGAAAGGTATAAATTCTCTTCTCCCCCAGCTATGGGTAAATAGCAGGACAGACCTGGTTTTATAGCTTTGGATGGCAACTGGTCTACCGCAAAAATAAATGGTAACCTACTGCGGGAAAAATATCAGCCTCGTCAGTCATGTATCTTTCGATACATGTGCCTAAGCGTGTATCACGCATGGCATATAACTGACTGGCTGTTTCCTTGACTTGCGACAGACTTCGTCATTCTATTTGATTCTGTTGTCAAATCTGCGTATATGTACACTAGAAATCTGAAGACACGTCTTATTTTGTCGTCTACGCAACTAGGCGTAGGTGTTCTTCTAGTGTCTGCTATTTTTGGAAGGCTTCCTTGCTAAGGAAATCTTTAGATCCTTTTTTTCAATAATTTTTATACTATTTAAAGGATTGAATTAACTCATGAACTTTTATTAAAATAGAGATGCCATGTCTCTGTCAATCATTGAAAATAGAGGTCCATTTATTTTTGTCTTGTTTCTGTGTCCGTAATTCAAGCAATAGTTTAACCTATACAATGAGGCGATTCTGAGAGAACTAGAAGTCCTACCTGGATTCATTATTGGCGGTCACAATCTTAACAACACAAGATATGCAGATGACAAGGTATTGATGACAGACGCAGAAAGGAAACTAAAGGAACTCCTACAAAAGGTAGTAAGGAAAGCGAGAAGAAAGGACTAAACCTTAATTGTAAAAAAAAAACAAACAAACAAAAAAAAAACAGAATATATGGTTGTCATCAAAAAGGAACAGCCCAACATGCTAATTACAAATTGGAGACAACAATTCAAGCAAGTATAAAATTTTAAATATCTAGGACGTGTTTTAACAGGGTAAAGAACATGTGACACCGAAATCCGAAGTCACATTGAAATAGCGAAAGACGCCTTCCAAAAGCTAAGCAAAATATTAAGAAACAGGAAAATTTCGTAAGAAACAAGGAAGAGTGGACTGAACTGTTATATAACATCAGTCCTCCTATATGGAAGTGAAGGCTGGACAATCTCCCCACAGATGAAGAAAAGACTTGAAGTAACAGAAATGTAATTCTACAGAAGGATGCTGAGAATACAATGAACTGAACATGTGAGCAACGACAAAGTTTTAGAGAAAATGGAAACAAAAAGGAAACTTATACATAACATGAGAAAGAGACAGTTGAAATTTCTAAGGCGTATAATGAGGACAGACGGGTTGGAAATTTTAATACTCACAGGACAGATTGAAGTCATGCGGGACAGAGGAAAACGGTGGATAACCTACCTAACGACCTTATGTAAATGGATGAGGGAATATGGTTTAGGAGTGATAACAAAAAATCAAATTCACTAAGTAGTACAAAAGACAGGACATTGTGAAGAGCCATGATCGCCAACGTCCTGAAGGGACATGGGACATAGAAAAATAAGTGTCAGTTATTTTCTGTTGGTTTCCCTGCTTAGGAAACATTTAGAGTCTTTCTTTTTATAATTGTTATACTATTTTTAGATGATTGAATAATGTCTATTGTTTAAAAATAGATGACATGTCTGTATAGATCATTGAATAGTGGTCCACATATTTTTGTCATGCTTTTGTGTCTGTAATGCGAACAATAGTTCCAAGTTGACGTCATGAAGCATTAAAATACTAAATTTATCAAAACTGATTTATTCTTTATTAATCAAATATTTCATCATCTGTTTTAATTTTATCTCTTGAACAAATGCGGTTGAGTGTGTTTGTTCTATGCATGCGCACGCGCGAATTCAAGCGAAAAACCGGAAACTAGTTTCTTCTTCCGGCCATTCCTTTGTGGGTGTTGTTACTCTTTCTTTTTCTTTTTTTTTGTTCGCTTCGTCGTTTTCCTCCTCACCCTTCCGTATCAGTGGATAGTTTTCTTTATTTTTCCTTTTCCTCTTCGTCTTTTATTCTCTTTCACACTTTCTCTCTTTCTCTCTCTCTCTCTCTCTCTCTCTCTCTTGATTCTTTCTTTGTCACTTCTTTCTTTTCTTGTCACCCTTTGCTTCCTCCTCCTTTGATTCTTTTCCTTTTCTTTCTTTGACCTCTTCTGTTTTAATTTTCTCTCTCCTTTTTTCTCGTTTTTAAGTATCTCTTTCTCCTTATTTTCTCGCTAACTCTCTCTCTCCCCCTCTTCGCCTCACACCTACATTTTCCTGTCCCTTTCACAGCATTTTTCAATTTCTCTACCGTTCCCCTTTTAATCTTTCATTCTATCTCTTTCTTTTCTCTTCCTTTCACACCTCTTTTTTTCATTTTCGCCATTTCACTCCTTTTTTCACACGATATCACTTTCATGATTCTTTTCTTCTTTTACTCTCTCTCTATTTCAAAAGACATTTTTCTCTCTCCCTCTCGAACCTCTGTTTACTTCCACTTTTTTTTCTCTCTCTCTCCCTCCCTCCTACATACAACTGTTTTATCTCTCGCACGCTTTCACATTTCTTAATCTGTCATTTTTCTTTTTTCTTTCTCTCCATCTTTCACCCCCCCTCTCTCTCTCTCTCTCTCTCTCTACCTTGTTCTTCTCTTTCACTTATCCTTTTTTCACTTCCCTCTTCTCATATTTTCTCTTGCGCGCTTTCACACACCTTTTTTTTTCTCTCATTTTTACAATTTTTTTCTATCCGTCTGCTACCTCTTTCTCTCTTTCTCCATTTCAGCCATTTTTCTCTCTCACTCTCTCTTTTTCTGTTTCATTTATCCTTCTCTCTCTCTCTCTCTCTCTCTCTCTTTCTCTGTCCCTATTAGCTTCACCTCTTCCTTTTTCCTACCAACATTTCTGCCACTTTTGTACTACAAAACTATTATCAAACAAACTTTTATAAACAGCACTAAACATTCTAACCATTTTCACAAAGTTCCCTTTTTTTTGGCTCTTCCAAACAACAAACCCAGTGTGTCTGCCAGAAAGGAACAGATGAGATTAAAGGCTTCATTATACCAATATATACAGACGCAGGTCAGCAGGAAGACTTAACCTTATGAATAGATACTGACTCGCTCTATGTGTACACTTACCAAAGTCAACATAGCTTGATTTATATATTTTGATTGCATCGACCGTAAAGCAGAACGTTTCTATTTATCCGCGCTTTTTTTTTCAACAGATTTCTTGGTCGAAATAACGCTAACATTGCGTGAAATAAAAATAACTTCCGATGGTGTTCGAACTCGCATCCTATACAGTATTATTATATTATTAGATCGAAAGACTCTCCAACCATTAAAGTTTTCCGATGAGGCTTGAACTTCCGCCCAATACCGTGATATCAAATTCTAACCAATCTTTTTTTTTTTTCATTTAAATATTGCTTTTTTATTTCAAGATCGAAAGACTCTCCAACCATTAAAGTTTTCTTGAAATAAGGAGTAACTTCCGATGGGGCTTGAACGTTCGCCTATTATCAAATTCTAACCAGTATTTTTTTTATTTTACGATTGCTTTTTATTTTCTCGAACAAAATACCTTCTAACAATTAAAGTAACGTTGTGTAGGAATAAATTTGGAGATTTTCATCGAGACTTTCCCGATGTGATCAATAACCAACTACACCCCCATAAATGATTACACTATAGGTAGTAAGTACCTATAAAGTCAACTGTCTACGTGAGACTCAAGGGAGAGTGAGCGCTAGACGACGCAAGCACGTCCGACTTTCCAATTAGTGGCACTCACTACTAGATTGACCTGTGTGTATAACTGTACCGTATTTCATATTGTACTGGTTGTGTACAATAAACCTTTCTTCTATTATCCACCTGGTGTTAAGTATTTATTCCCTTAGCACGGAATATAACAACCTTAAATATAATATCATAATAGATCATATATGAAAAAGTATTCAATATTTCTTGCAAGCTTATTTTTTATCACATTTTGTTTGGGGTTCGGTTTTGAAGAAACCTCTTTTTCATCCTGAAACATCTTGTAGGAATGCAAAAAAGCGATTATCTCCCTTTGGTTGAGATGAACTCGCGAGTCTCACGTGACGGCCGTTGAGTGACGTCCGATCACAGACAGACGAAAGCGGTCAGTTTTTAGTTAACCCTCTGGAGGCAAGATGTGCAGTTGCTTTTTTTTTTCAGCACGAAGAAGCTGCCAGCTGTCATGTGGATTGCATACAAACCCGTTGGAAGAAAAGTCTTCACCAGAAATATAGAAAATATATCCGGCCCGTTCGAATAAATATGGCTGCACCACATGTCCTTGCCGTTGGGAATTATGGCTTCACTAGAAACATAGAAGAATCTTCCGGCAGCACGAATTCCCGTTGAGAATTATACCAAGTAAGATCATATGTCTTGTCACCGTTACACACTGCTTGTTGTTGTATATATGTGTTACAGTTTCTCTGTGTGTATATAATTTTGTGTATGACTTAGAAGTACAAGAATCTCTTTGAGAACAAAGCATCTTTGTCATTCCTTTCTTTCATCTACTCTGTTCCATCAGTGTATTAAAGTGTTATTATATCGTGGGTATAATAATGCCTATAATAGGGAACTGAAAATTGACAATCTTCCTTTCTTACATAGCACCCCATCAGTTTGCTATGCCCCCCTAAAATACAATGATTCAACTATGGAAAGCTCTGTAGCGAGTGTAAAACAGTTCACTGATTTGTAGGGAGATCATAGGCGACGAACACAGAGATAGAGGGTAGATTTTCTTCATTACAGCAGGAATTCACAAAGTGAAATTCTCCTTTGACTAGTACATATAATATGCAAGTAGAGGAGATGGGCGTTGTGGTTTAGATGAATGGGCGGTAAGAGTGTATAATCTTTTTCATCTTTATCTTGATTTAATGAACGCAGTTAACGGGGCCATACGCTGACGTTCGATCCCTGGAAAATCACGGAGGAAAAAGATGAATAGTCTCGTTTTGGAATTCTAGTATCGAGGTCAGCTGATAAAGGCCTTTCAGTTTCCTAGCGTTATTTTTATTTTTTTATTTTTTGCATGGGTTCATGAATCCAGTGTGGATTCCTTTTATTTGTGTTTTATTTATTTATGCCTTTTATAACTGTCAGCTGATTACGACTCATGCTGAGGCCTTGCTATTGAGCTATGAACAACACATTCATCTTTTACTACTGAAAGTTCATCCTCGTAGAATGTGCCATGTTTGTGACGACATTAGATTAATTAAGCTTAATTTTTTTTTAAATTTAGGGCGCCTATTAGAGCAATGGTTATTGAACTAGTCTTACAGACTTACTAAAGCGGGTTTGATTCTCAGTGTAACCTATATTTATAACTTTGCACCAAACTAAATGTCTTTTATGTATCGTCTTCCTGTAAAACGTGAGGTTATGGCTCTCCGTAATCTCCTGTTCCTCGTATCCCGTTTGATCATTTGCTAGGCCTCCCAATCTCCGTTCCTTCATCCATTCACACGAGCTCGTCAGGCAGATGAGACCGCGACCTTCCCCCGTTATCGCTTTGTCTTGTGAGTGTCAAATTCTCCAAATCCCCTGCCCTCATTATGTCCCAAAAATATCTGTTGTCTCGTTCTGATTGTGAATATAAAATGTCCTTTTTCCTTCTATTTTCCTTAAGGCCTGTTCATTTCTTACTCGCCCCGACCACGGTGTTTTCAACATCCTTTTACAGAACCAGATTTTCTGTTTCTTTCGCTTTTCTGATTTGATTGATTCGTTTTCTACGGCTTAACCCTTTGCAGATTATTTCGAGTCAGAAAATAGTTTTAGATTGCAAGAATCTTTCTTTTTAGATAATAATGATTTAGTGATACAGGTTTTACTAATTAACCCATAGCTGGGGGATGTGGATTCTTACCTTTCCCAAGGTTATTTGCGCGTAAATAAATATAACGAACTCAACGGAATTGAAATTTGTCTCTCCGATTAACAATTGCAAGCCATTATACATTACACCGTCCGCACATCCAAGCTGACGGTACTTGATATTTCCAAGCGGTCACCCATCTAAGTACTGACCAGGCTCGACGTTGCTCATCTTAGGTGATCGTACAAGAACCGGTGTTTCAACGTGAATGCAGCCGGAAACTCTTCGGTTTTCTCTTCATCTGTGAAGCATTTATTTTTTCTTTGTTTCTAACGAAATTTTCCTGTTTCTTAATACTTTGCTTAGATTTTAGAAGGCATATTTTGCTATTCGGATATACCTTCGGATTTAGGTGTCACATTTTCCTTCCTCTTTTAAAACTCTTTTCAAATAGTTAAATTTCTATACTTTCAAGTCAAACTCATTCGTGTTCGTCAAAAAACTATATTCAGTGATTCTTTCAAACTTTTCCTTCTTTTTTATGTGCTATGGCCCATCAGGAGGTAGGCGATTATGGCTCTCCACAATTTCTAGCTCTGAATAAATTTTGTCTTTTTATTATTTCTCCTAAACCTTGTTCTGCCATCCATTAGTGAGCTAATGGATGTTATGCTCACAAAGTATGTTATGCGCTGTTTTCCTCTTGCCCTCAATCTGTTCTGTAAATATTAGATTTTCCTCATTATGTGCCCTAGAAATTCAAACTGTCTCTTCCTGTTGTTAAGTATAAGTTTCGTTTTTGTTTCCATTATCTCTAAAACTTCGTCGTTGCTCACATATTCGGTCCATGATGTTCTCGGAATCCTTATGTAAATCTATATTTCTGTTACGTCAAGTTTTCATTTTTGAGGAGAGTGTCCGGTTTTCACTGCCATATACGAGGATATATATCACGTACTCTTTTCTTTGTTTCTGTTATTTTTATCAAATTTTGTTTGATATCCTCTTTTTGAACAGAACATTTCTTACACTCCCCAAAACTGTTATTTGACTACCGAATGATACATAAGTGGTTAGAAAGTTCGCTTTCCGACCATGAAACCTAGGTTCGAAACTCACCACGGCCGATTCGTTAGGAAGGTGATTTTTTTTTTTAAAGCTATCAGTCTGGGGAAGTGATCTCAGTATGCAGCACCTATTGAAAGTACCTGAAAACCGTTGACCCAATCCTTGCGAATTGAATTGAGGTAGATGGAACTGTTTGGAACCCGTCGATGGTTTGAAACTGTTTGGAAGCCACCGATGGTTTGAAACTGTTTAGAACCCATCGATGGTTTGAAACTGGAAGCCGCCGATGGTTTGAAACTGTTTGGAAGCCGCCGATGGTTTGAAACTGTTTGGAACCCGTCGATGGTTTGAAACTTTTTGGAACCCTTTGATGGTTTGAAACTGTCCGGAAGCCACCAATGGTTTGAAACAGTTTGAAAGCCGCCGATTGTTTGAAACTGTTTGGAAGCCGCCGATGGTTTGAAATTGTATGGAACCCATCGATTGTTTTTAAACTGTTTGGAACCTGTCGGCTGTTTTAAATTGTTTGGAAATCGTCAAAATAGTCCCAAGTTATCGTAACCTACAGTAGAAAGTTCGATATACAGTAGTATAAAACTTTAGAAATGAAAAATTGTTTACCCAAAGTTTCATAAAGTTTTATTTTAACTATTCGTAAGTTTTTTTTACTGCTTCAAAGAAAACAAGTTTCTCTTGATTGTGGTAGAAATGGTTTCCGTATTTAATTTATAGTACGATTTTTTGAAAGGGCAGTGTTGTAAGACAATTATTGTTTAACAAGTGAGAATATATAGTGCTTGGGTAAAATGTACTTTTGTTATATTTTAAGCAAAAACTAATATCTATTTAATTTAAAGAATTTTTTTTCGATATACTATATACAAATGCCTTGTGTCTGACTAGGGTAAGCTTAGTACAAATTGATACAGAATAGGAAATACCAAACCCATAAAAGCGCTATTGCCTACTTTCTTAAAAATAAAGCCAAACTGATTCGCGTTTGGCAGAAATTCATTTACAGACGGGATTTAATTCTTTGTACGGTCGATCGTTAATGTTTGATCGATGAGAATCAAATTCGAGGCGCCTATTTCGATCAATCTATCAACGGCTGCCCCGTTTTCCTCTTTCATAAATGTATCGACTCGTCCGCGTAGCTGACGAGAACAGCTAAATTATTAAGCGATAATTAATCAAGAAAATATCCGCATATTTATATAAGAACGGAGGCAAAGGCATCTGTATATGCAAACATTCATATGTAACAATACAGACACACAAATATTGATAGATACGAAGAGGTCCCGAAAAGTTTTCATTCCGACCTACTTTCCGAAATATTGTTGGGTTCGTGGAATTTTAACTATTTTATGTCAAAATCTGCTTTTTATTATAGTAGAGTTTATAGCTGAATATTGGTATGTTTTATAATTGAGTCTATATAGGTAAATATTAGTTAATTACATACTTGAGTCTATAAGCAAACAATGATATACTTGAATACATAGTCAGACATTGCTTGTGTTTATCTTAGTGTCTATAGGTAAATATTATTTGGAACTATACTTGAGTGTATATCTAAATCTGGGTCGGATTTTCAAGGAAGTCTGCCAGAAATTAACCGGAAATGTCCTTTTTTGAAAGGAGGGATCTTACACTCCGATAGAGTATAGTCAGTGTTTTCTAGGCCCTACTGATAATACATCGAAATATGACGAAATTTCATATTTTTTATAAATGTTTCCTTTTTTTTATTATTATTAATCCTTTCTTGCTCGGACAAAAACATTTCAACACCCCGTCATATATATATATATATATATATATATATATATATATATATATATAATATTTATTTAAAAAATATGATTCCAACTCGCGACATAAGAGGTCTCATGTTTCAAAACAAGAGCCGAAAACTTCAATATAATTATTTGAATTAAATTGAGTTAAAAGTGAGCTCTGTTCCATCTTGAAGCAAAATTTTACGTAAATTTCAGAAATACGTTATTCCAAAAAAAATTTCGCTTGAAGATGGAACAGAGCTCACTTTAACTCAATTTAATTCAAATAATTATATTGAAGTTTTCGACTCTTGTTTTGTAACATGAGACCTCTTATGTCGCGAGTTGGAATCATATTTTTAAATAAATAATTATATTTATGCTCTACTTTTGTATCGAGCACTATTTTTTAAAAATAATAACTAAAATACTAAGGAACTTTGGATTACTTACTGTTGTGGTACGATACACCTAATTTACATAAGTGGAGTACCGACCATATAAATATGGGTTGGTACCGGAAAAAAAGGCAAGAAGAAGAGATCGAATCGAGAGACTCTGCCCGACTGCTATTTAGTCAACCCATTCTACAGGAACAGTCTTCCCAAGAATATACCAAAACTAACTGTAAATATTGTGTACCTTTTCCTTGTTTCAATACATTTTGTTTACGTACATTTTGTGTTGTATTATTATTATTCCATGCTTATCCAAGTTTCAACACTTACCTAACCAGTTCCTTCCTATTTTCTATATATTTTCACATCTTATATATATATATATATATATATATATATATATATATATATACTACTAATAACCCACTGAATGATATATATATATATATATATATATATATATATATATATATATATATATATATATATATATATATATATATATATATATATATATTCATTCACTGGGTTATTTGTAGTATAATGCTTATAATTATGTCTACTAGCGAAGGGATTTCGCCAATAATTGCATTAATATTGCTAATTGATTCAAGGTATGATTAACTCTTTGTAATATATATATATATATATATATATATATATATATATATATATATATATATATATATATATAATGTGTCTGTGTATAATTTTATTTTTATACACTTTACGAAATAACCTAACCATCTGTATCAGTCTTTAATATAATGTCTGCAGAAAACTTCCTGTCATGAACCATTTCTAAAAAAATTTTTTTCGCTTAGTTTGAATTTAACGTAGATCATGTTCGATTGGTTGATCAAGGTAACGCCCTCAAGCCTATTTTTCTCGGAAAAAAAGAGGAGGTATTTTGCTTTTGAAATTAAATTAATCGTTCAATCGCCAGTAATTTGCAATCAACTGAGGAGACACATTGATATGCGTTGAAACACGACCGTAATAGTGTTGCGATTTTTAACATGTTTGTGATTTAATATCCTAAAGTGAATAATATTTTGCTCTACTCTGTATTTAAGCATTCTTTTAAATTAAATGTTACGAACGTTGCAATTGTACTCTATTCTTTCTCATCATATATATATATATATATATATATATATATATATATATATATATATAATACTTTTTTTCTTTTATACGTTGTTTTTATAGATACTATTTATTTAAGTAAATGCTCTGTTTTTTTTTGTTTTTTTTTTAATAAACAGTACGAATTACATTTACCGGCCTGAATGTTTGAGAAATTTCGTAGAAAATATGCGTTTTCCGACAGGAATTGTACCTTTGTCCTATACGGAACCGTCAATTGATCTGACGTGTTATACCACTTAGCTACAGAGAAGCGTCTGGCTAGCAATGTTCAAAGTGCTGTTTATAAACAATAAATCTTCGACGATCTTTTCCGAACGATCTTATCTGCTCAGGAAACGTACTTGAACGTAAACATTGAAAATATATTATGAAATCGATTAAGTCCAACAATTATTCAATATATTTTTTGTTTATACGTTATTTTTATAGATACAATTTTTTAAGTAAATGCTCTGTTTTTTTTTATAATATAAAACAGAGCATAATACACATTACCATGGTGAGTGTGAAGGCAGACCCCCAGTAATTTTTTGCATTTCTTTTCCTATTTCAATGTTGATATGATGTTCTTTACAGCTTTTGTAATAAACATCCAGAAACTAGATACGTGTTACCATGGTGAGTGTGAAGGCAGACCCCCACGTTATTAGTAATCTTTTGATTTATTTTTTCTTTCAATTTTGATAAGATTTCCTTTACAACGTTTTTAACAAACAACTATGGATCCGATACGTATTATAACAGAGAGTGGGGATGCGATCTCTACAGTATTAACTTTCATTTATTTTCCTCTTTCCATTTTGATATGATTTTCTTTACAGCTTTTGTAATAAACACCCAGAAATTACATTAAGATTAACATTACACTATTAGTAATCTTTTTTATTTATTTTTCTCTTTTAATTTTGATATGATTTTTGTAACAAACGTTCAGTATTATCACAGTGAATATGAAAGCTGACCCTACACTAACATTACTAATTTTAAAATTTGACTGTATTTTTCTTCTTCTTCAACTTAATAGTATTGCTCTTCCAAAATTTTTGCTACGATGTGCCATTTTTCTGTGTTTTCTCAGTTGGTTGGTTGTTTTGTTTTATGGCATATCAAAACCTCAGTGGGTTATTTAATGACAACAATTTTTTTTAAATAGATTCATAGCGATAGTTTGGTAAAAAAAAGGTGTGTATGTATACATATATATTGGAACTATTTTTCAATTACTCATATTTTTGAGTAAAATCCAACTTCTTTTAGGAAACCTACAATCTTGAATGATTTTATTTTCGTAAAAAGTTGTTTTGTTTTTTTTTAAATTACTCGGTAATATTTTGTTCACACTATTTTGTATTCTGAGTTCCATTCTACAATTTATTTTTAAAGTATTGCTGATAATAATTTTTCCTTCAAAAATTATTGCTGGTAATAATTTTTTTATTACAAAGTATTTCTGGTATTAAAACCTATTTTTACACAAGTTTGGTTGTTAACTATTTGCACATAGCTGGGACCCTTACAGGTGTTACCACCCAGGGTCAGTGTGGACCTGAGAACACCAGCAATTAAGAGGTGGTTCCACGCTCCTCAAAACCTCCTGATCAGAAGCCTTGCTGTTGGATGTAGTTTATCGTCTTACCCAGGACGCGGATGTAATTTATCGTCTTATCCAGGACGCGGATGTAGTTTATCGTCATACCCAGGACGCGGATGTAGTTTATCGTCATACCCAAGCAACCACACCCATAAACAGAAATCAGGTGATTACCAAATAGAATTATTATTATTATTAGTGAGTGAGTGCGTAAGAGCAGAAGTGAGACAATAACATATCAACAAAGTGATACTGAGGTACAAATATACAAAAACCAAGACCACGATGCTCATTATAAAATCCAGTCTGATAAAGGTCTATCAGACACATGCATTACAGCGAAATGTGCGCTATATGGTGACAGGTTTTTATAAAAGCAGTAACGCATAATCTTGCAGGTGTAATGGCCCAGTGAAAAATATCTTCAAGTAACTCAATCCACTCAGTCAGTCACCGATCGAGGGTGGTATCAAATATCTGGTTGTGGCTCCTAAGCCTCCTTGGTTTCCCCATCCTTCAAATAAAAAAAAACAAACAAACCTTATAATCTGCATCAGCCCTTAAGGGACATTCTCAACTGGTTCTGGTCAGGCAACAGACAAACAAATCTGCAACAGAGAACAGGATATTTAATGTAGTGCATCTTAATTCACAAGAGAATATGAGAGCCATGTATGGTTGACAAATGTGGCATTTATAAAATAACATGCAAATCCCTGTCTTCCTGATGAAAGAATTTGAAAACAGAAAACATTATGAAGGAGCAAGAACAATAAAAGGGTAATCTGGAAGACAGTAGATAAAGATTGAAATTGCATTTAAATTTTTTGAAGATCAAAGTTGTCCGGAAAGTATGGAGCCGGAATAGAGTTCCACAAGCAAGAAGTGCGAGAAAAGAAACTGTTAGCATAGAACTTACGGTTACATCTAGCCAACTCAATTGTAAATTGATGAAACCTAATCGTCAGTCTAGTACTACACAAATTCATAATGTCTAGGTACCACAGCGAAGACATCCTGTGAATGATTACCATGAATGTATTTATAAAAAAAAAAGGCACAGGGAGGCAACTTTACAGCGATGGGAAAGTGACTGAAGCCGAGATACCAGATCAGGGCCAATAATATTGCTGATTCTTTGGATTTTATTAAGGATATCTAGATATAGAGAAGGAGTACCGGACTATATGTGGCAGAAATATTCTAAGCAGGGACGAATGGTAGACATAGATTATCAGCCCGAGATTGTAAAAATGAGACTTCGGAATATCCTGTAATCCAGAAGCACCGGAATTATCAGGGTTGAAAAAAAATGTTGGTCAATCCGATAAAGGAACGGTTCAACATCAAAGAGGAACAAAATGAAGAATTTCGATTTCAATTGTAAACCACCTGATCATTCAATTAAGGAGAGAAAATTCACCGTGTCACATTTCGGTCAGACGACTCTTTAGAAATAAGATTTCCAATAAGTGTCTACTTTTCCTTCTTTTTTATTAGGTTGGTGCAAAAATAATGACGTAATAATGTCGTTTTTTGGCGTTAAAAAAACGTCAAAAAACATTATTACGTCATTATTTTTGCACCAACCTAATATGTACCGTGTCCCTTTCCTACCCTTTGTAGCTCTTAGAAAACATTTGTCTCCTTACTACTCTTCCTACTCCTTGTCCTGTCATTAAGTTGCTGACGCCTACTTACTGTTTTCCTGTCTTCAACAAAACCCTGTCAGTGTTAAATTCTTGAAGTCTTCGTTCCTAATTACCAGCTCAGAAATTTCAACAACCTCAATCTGATTCTAAGTACTTAACATCAGGACGAGGCAGCTGAAGTTTCTGGGACACATAATGAAGAAGGAGGGTCTGGAGAATCTGATACTCATAGGTCGAATAGAGGGAAAGAGAAACAAGGGAAAACAAGGCATGACATACCTAGCGGCTTTAAGCAAGTGGATGACAGAACGTGGTCTGGGGGAGGAAGCAGAAGGAAGGAACTTGTTGAGAGCTGCAAGGGATAGAGGGAAATGGAGAGCCATGATCGCCTACATCCTGAAAGGACATGGCACATAAAAAGAAAGAACCCCTCCCTCGGCATAGACATGTATATACGTCTTTACCGAAAGTGTATTTTACAGATAAATAAACACGTCCAAAACATAACGTTCAAAAACAATGCTAGAGACGTGTTTATAGGTCGACTTTAATTCGTTTTATGCCCTTCTAAGCTTGAAATGCGTCCAATTGTGAACTCATACATCTGGTAGAGATGTTGGCCACCGCTAGGGTACTTCAAGGTGCTTCAGTTTTCTACATTAAAAACGAATAAAAACTTCGTCTGAAAATAAAACTTCCTCGTTGCTCATATGTTCTTTTCATGGTACCCTTAGCATCCTTCTGTTGCTTCAAGTCTTTTCTTCATCTGTGAGAAAATTGTCCAGCATTCACTGTCATATAGGAGTTATATGACCTAGCAGTTCATGACCCATTTCTTTGTTTCTCACTAGATTTTCCTCTTTCTTAATATTTTGTTTAGCTTTTAGATTTCATCTTTTATTATCCCAATTCCTCTTCCAGTTTTTGTTACATTTTCTGTCGTCTGTCATTACACTTGCCATGAAATTAAATTTATGCAATAGCTTGATTAGATGTGTGCTTACTAATCATGTACTCGTAAAACCAAACCTACAAATAACTAGCCGCATTTTATCTGCATGGGTTCATAAAGCGACCGAATAAAAAGTGAATGTAATACTGTCCTTCTTATACTCCTTTACTACTCACTGAGCGTCATCTTTGCATGATACCCGCTCATTGGCAGAGGCAGACAGGCGGGCGATTTCAGCAGGCAGATCACTGATCAAAGAAAGTTATCTTACAACGCCCCCCCTCAACTCTGTCTCTCTCTCAATGCGAATTTATTGACCAGCGCATGCGCATACGGTAACAAACACTGGAAGCTTGATAAGGCACGGCAAGACGAGACAGATAAAAAGAGAAAATAATAAGAAATATACGCATAAATCAATAAAAAGACGAAAGGTTTGTAATAAAATAGGTTTATGTTTCGGTGTTGGGGCAGGATGTCTTCAATCGACGTCTTAGAGAGGACAACATTGAAAACGTGAATTACTCGGAATCGAAGTTATATAATTCTGAAAACACTGGGGCGAGTTTGATTCAATCGCTTGGAAAACCTTTCAATACGGACTTCAAAGCTGTCCGTTATTTAAAAAAAAACAACAGTAATATAGCCTTTGAACTGAAAGAGAAAAACATACAAACGATTATGAAAGCAATGAAGACTAGAATCATTAGCAAGCACTTATCAGATGACACGTTTCTACTAGAATATTAAAACCGTTAATCAGCTATATTTACCTATCAATACATTTTTTCAATGCATTTCTATAGTAAATTGGCTATTATACGTTGAATATACCAATTCTATCACTAATCATGGCATTAATTCCTAACCACAGACAATCCATTTCTGATTTTCATTGCACTTCTGTAGTAAATTAGCTATTATACGTATAATAGATTTATTCTATCACTAATCATAGCATTAATTCCTGACCACAGACAATCCCTTTCTGATTTTCAATGCACTTCTGTAGTAAATTAGCTATTATACGTGGAATAGATTTATTCTATCACTAATCACAGCATTAATTCCTGACCACGGACAATCCTTTTCTTTCTGATTTTCAATGCATTTCTGTAGTAAATTAGCTATTATACATATATTAGACCTATTCTATCACTAATCATAGCATTAAAAACCAAGATTAAAAACGGATACTGATTTCAAGGGGTGGGGCAGACAAAGTCTATCCATTTTTTAATATTTATATAATATATATATATATATTACGTACCACCCTCTTTTACTGTTATGGTAGTAGTGAGAGGCACAGTAACACATAATATAAAATCACAAACTCTTTTCCCAATGGTCCTTTCCTGATTGATCAAACACGGTTCAGCTAAATGGAATCAATTAACGAACAAATACGATAGGTGACAAACAGCAGAATGCGAAGATATAGGGATATAAAATAACCATTTTATTACTAAAATATACAAATGGCTATTAAATATGTTGGCCTATATTAAAAGTTGAAAGACGGGGAAAAGCAAACAATGAGACAAAAATAAATATTACGGGACAAAACAATGGAGGAAGTTATCTTTTCAGAAAAGTAAATATTATATTGACAAACGACCTTGTGCCAGACTTGCATGAAATTACAAATCACAAAAAGGCAAAATGAGCAAAGTTAAAACAGGCAATAGAAATAAAGAACTTATCTGTTTTTTGAAAGTCTTTCTTTTTCTCTTCCTTTTCTTTTAGTGTCTCTTTATATGTTTCTTTCTCTTATATTTCTTTTTATCTTTTATCTTCTCTCTTCTTGCTTGGTAGAAAGTTTATCTGTCAAAATAGATTTCTTTTTGGTTTCCTTTTTTTCTTTTTCGTCTTGTCCAGGGGTTAAGGGAAGAATAAGTCGAGTCTTTCTTTTCCTTAGCTCTCAGAATAATGTATCTTTCTTTTCCTTAGCTCTCAGAATAATGTATCTTTCTTTTCCTTAGCTCTCAGAATAATGTATCTTTCTTTTCCTTAGCTCTCAGAATAATGTATCTTTCTTTTCCTTAGCTCTCAGAATAATGTATCTTTCTTTGTTTCGCCGGAGTTTGATTTTTTTTGAATCAACACTCTACTGAATCTTTTCAGCTCAGAAACCTTTATAGATTTCTATCAATTCCGTACATCCAAATTTATAGCAAATCATAGTAAGTTTAGCTGAACGTCCATTCAGTTTGAATACTGAAGAAGACTGACTTGGTGGCGGTATTTATTTACGCGCCTCGATTTTGGCACGTGATCCATGACTTCCAAATATGGATTTTTACATGTGTGGGCAAAAAGAGGTCACTGACCCTTTTCCATTTTCTGCTGTCTGTGTGTGAGTGTATTTAGGCAGCAATCATTCTTTCATGCACATTTCATTGAATACGACAGACAAGGTGCTTTGATTTAGATTTTTATACAATTTCTCATGTGATCTAATATTTTTCTTTTCAGATGATAAATTATATAAAAACTGTGCGAATGTTCTATTTATATGAGCTTTTTCGGCTATAAATTATCCATTTTCAAGGTTAAAATATATTAACTGAGAAATAGTTTGTTGCATGTACATATCTATATAATGTTTTCATCTTCAAAACACGGTCAAGATATTGTGTCCATGTTCATATATCATATATATATGTGTGTGCGTGTGTGTGTGTGATAACAAATATAGTTTTAAGATCAAACTGTCTCCACATATAATGCCCTGTTTTCATTTGGGTCTTGTCGGTACGGCTGAGAGTGGGGCCATGTAGTCTGGGTAGCGCAAGGCTCCATATACCATCGCCTGTGTAAGAGAGGGAAAGATCTGGATTCAAACCACCAGCTTCTTTGTAGGTCTTGCCTCTTTAACTTCTGAGAGGAGAGACGGAGTAACCTCAATATCCCCGGTGCAAAAGGAACCGGCAAATGATTTTTGTCATTTGCAATTTCGTGCAAGCCTGGCACAAGGTCGTTTGTTAATATAATATTTATCTTTCTGAAAAGCTAAGTCCCCCCCATTGTTTTGTCCCGTAATATTTATTTTTGTCTCATTATTTGCTTTTCCCCGTCTTTCAACTTTTAATATAGCCCAACATATTTAATGCCCATTTGTATATTTTAGTAATAAAATGGTTATTTTTTATCCCATATCTTTGCATTCTGCTGTTTGTCACCTACCGTGTTTGTTCGTTAATTGATTCCATTTAGCTCGGCCGTGTTTGATCAATCAGGAAAGGACCATTGGTAAAAGAATTCGTGGTTTTATGATTCTGGCTTGAATGTCACCATGAACCAAAATTGTGAGATGGAGGGGAGTGGTGATCCCACAGCGGAGCAAAATGCGCTAACTAACTAAATAAATGAATGACAGGCGTATTTCAGAGCCAATGCAGGTTCTGATTTCCATAATTACAATAAAACGAGTCACACGAATCTTTTTTTTATAGCCTATTAATTGTTTAATGTCAGTAAAAAAAATTCGGTAGTTAATTTAATTAAATGTGAGACAGAAACACAAGTGGGCAAACACGATTGACAAAATGGCGCCGAATCAACTTGCTCGACGCATGATTGCCTGAAAACTTCAATTTGTAAAAGAAAAAAAAATAGCGCAATGAACAAGGTCTGTATATCCAAATTTATATCACGCCCCCTCAGATACCAACTTGCAAGAGAAAAAGAATAATAGAAAAATGAAAGATATATCATGTACATGTAGCCTCCCCACGGCGACGTGATGTGACACAAGGCTGGGTTTAATGTGGGCGAAACCTGAGAGCGTACACCCAGGCCAGAGACAAAAATTGTTCAACACTTGCAACCTTCGGTTGCGCTGACATCGATATTCCTAGCGATCCCCTCTCTCTAATGCAATGAGGGAAGTACTATCGCGGGAGGTTGTTCCCCGTGAAAGGACACCTTGTAGTATTTTCCCCCAGATGCGCTCTGCCCGAAGACAGAGATGCACCTGAGAGATGATATACCCTTACCTGTGCCAGGTAAATATCATGTAGATGAAAGTTAAATATATATTTTATTGTCATGTATTACTATGGATTTTAGAAGTGAAACAGATGAAATTACAATTTTTCTTTTGTTGAATATAAGTTATTATTCGGTTTCCTTTGCTAACTAATTGGCTTACGGTCATATTACGTCGAAACATTGGTTCCGGTACGATTTAACGAAGTTAAGCAACATCGAGCCTGGTCAGTACCTAGATGAGTGATCGCTTGTGAATTCCAGGTGCTGTAAGCTTGGATGTGCGGACGGTGTAATCGATAACGTTTCGGAATTGTTAATCGGTGAGTCGAGTTTCAATTCTCGTTGGGTTATATTCACTTAGGCGCAATTAACCCTGGGAAAGGTATGACTGCACCTATTCTACCCCCACCTATGGATGAATTAGTAAGACTTGTATCACTAAACCATTATTATCTACAGTCTAAAAATCTTTTCTGGCTTAAATTAGCCGTAGAAAACAGATAAATCAAATTACGAAATAATTGCCTGACTACGAAATCAGTAAAAAAAAAATCATCATTATTATCAACGATTGGGTGTGGTCGTAGAGTCACTATGTAGCTGAGGACTTGGCCAGTATAACTTACCAGGGCCAAAGAAATAAGCTGCAACTGACCAATAAAGATGATAGTTGTGTGGATTACAAAACTGAATATCATCATAAATTGTGGTCATAAGGTCGCTAAACAACTGACCAGTTCTTTCCACATATCTAGGTTGAAAGCCAAAGATGAATTCATTCATGCATAGAATGTTTTGGATAATTAGAGCTGGAGGAGCCCATCCCTCTCCGAGTCAAACCATAGCCAATGCACTGAAGATTCACTCTTTGCACTGGCTGCTGACTTCAGTCTAGGAAGCCCTCTGCTCAGTGATGCAGTGTCAAAACCAGATTGACAGAATACATAACTATGGAGCCTTTGTTTACCACATTGTACTGGATAGAAATTGGCTCTGCAAGAAGGTTAATCCAGACTTTGACAGGATTTTTAATCCTGCTGTCTGGCCACCCTCCTCGCCTGAAAAACAGGATAGGGAAAGTTTAGTCGGTGTAGTCGACCTGACCAATCAACCAAGTACCCCTTATACAGACCCTGTTTATAATAATAATAATAATCCATTAACGCCAACAGGACGAAATGTACTCAGATTACACCATTTAACTGAAAACAAGTTATAAAATCCAAAGAAAAACAAAAATATACAACGGAAAGGTAATAAGTATATTTTAACACAATGTTCACACTCGTAATGGTTAGCAGCTCACGAAATTGTCGAGTCGAGTTCGAATTCTAGTCGAATTTCATTACATTTACATTTGCACAAATACGCTTGAGAAAAGTAAGAATCTGCACTTTTCTCTACAACTATAGGTTAAATAGTAAGGCAGATTTGGTACTTCAGCCTTGGTTGGAAACCAATCTAGGACAACTCTATTGGAAACCGATTTGGCTGGCGGCGAGCAACTGAATCCCGTAAAATCTTACCTGTTAAGGGAACCACATCAGAAACAACTAGCGTGTTGAGAGTTGGGGGCACACCGGGCTTTTCAGCTTTGGTTGTAAGCCAGTCTAGGATAACTCTGTGTTGAAAACCAGTTGGCTATGGGGTAAGCAACGCTATCCTGTAAAAACTTACTACTGTAACTACAGCAACAACTAATAGCCACATAATCCTCAGTGGACGGGACATGAGTGCGTACACACGCTCAACTAAGAAAAATAATAAAAGTTTATTAAATAAAAACAGCTTCTATCCAACGTGGGAAGCGAGTGAATACTCAGGTCAGGTGGTTCTCCTCCATGTTGGCCATTACGCCCGAAATATCAAGACATCAACGAGTCCTTGATATCACTGGACCCGGTAGTTTGTCTCCTTTTCGACGACGCAAATAGTCCAGGTGATTCAATTCAAGAAAGCTTGCTGGCAGCATGTTGCGAGTGACATGATCGTAAATGTTCTGAGTTAGCCACTCGTGGGTCACGTGGCCTCTGTGAAGGGAACAGAGCCATCTGTCGTTCTTCCTGTTAATCTAGCCATTTTCAAAGAAGCGGTTATCCCCGATTCCCTACGGTTGCTGGCTTGCCGTTTCGTTTTCTTTGTAAAACTGGAGGCTTCTCTGTTAATGTTCTCGATGAGTCTGTAAGAGAAACCAGAATGTTAAAACTTAGCGCGTGCTGCGTAACACTATATTAGGTCATCTTCTATTTATAGCCGGTTGAAAATGTGTCCTCAAATACCTTGTGCAGCTGTAGTTTCAAATATTCTGGGGCTGGTGATTTCACTTTTCCTGTTTGTTACCCTATTAATTTTTATTAGATCTCATTTTGTGATATTCTTAAAGCTTGTTTTTCGTGTTCTCATCGTGCCAATATTTTCTCTTTCATTACTGTTCAACTTTCTGCGCAGTTTCTATCGTTGTTGTCTTATCACTTAATAAGATCACAATGTCTTGTTTCTATTTTAAGATATCTTTCATACAGCCCGTGTAACTCTGTCTGTGTGTGAATATATATATATATATATATATATATATATATATATACATGGTGAAAATAAATGAACGCAAGTTTTAAAACCATTATAATGCAAAGTAAGCAATAGTAAAAAAACAACAACATATATTTTTGCAAAAATGTGTAAGAAATGAAGTCTATGAAATTACAACAAACATTCAATTGTTCCTCCATTTTGTTCTATAACAAACTTTGCACATTTGGTCAAATTAATGAGAAACTATCCATAACTTAATGCGTGCCTTCAGTTCTAAAGAATGTCTCCCATTTAATGGAATATCATGCAGTGTCTTTGTGATTCCAAACTTTTCTACCAGACGAGTAATTGTTGGTAGAGCAAAAGGATCCTGCTATACAGGGTGCGATAGGAAAATTGTCACCATTTTATATTTCTAATTTTGCGCATGCGCTTTGTTTGTTTTCGATTTTGTCGCCTGCTCAATATAGTAGGGTCAGTTGGGCACCGTCTGTGAGAAAAAAGATTACCATGACGCAATTCACTCCGCCAGAAATTTGAAAACGGCATACAGTACTGCTTAGCATTCGCGCCGGAAGCCCCAATACGAACATGTCAGAGTGTTTGGGTGTCAATTTGAATACAGTGCAGAGAATTCGGAAAGAGTTGGATGAGTCTAATGGTGATTACGAAGGTAGGACAGCTCGGAAAACTCACTCTGATCGCGCTAATAAGAACAGAACTCTCGAATTTTTTGGCAAAGGCTTCAAACTCAACACGGAGGCCTAAAATAAGTGCATTGAGGAGTTAGTGCGGACTGGGTCAAGAGGTTAAGCGTAGTTTAGTTGTGGCACAAGGCCGTAAGTATGGGGCACCCACTGAGGATTGAACTCACTACTAAGTCGTAATTGATCAAGCGAGACAAGCTTGATAACCATTACACCACACCAAAGTACCCAATGTCCACATTTTTTTCAAATTGACAAATCTGGTTGACACGTTATTTGTTTGTAACCTATTTAATGTATACAGGGTGCGATGGATGAATTGTCGTCCAAATTACACAAAAATGAAAATAACAATAAAATATCATTTTAACAGATAATATTTACCAAAATTACATATCTTGAAATACTAAAGAGTAAATTTATTCAGTAAAATCGCCATTGATTTCAACCACGGCCTGCAGATGACTTCGGAATCTCCTGCAACTCTTCTGGGCGGTCTCCTTGTTTAAGTTGGTGAATGCTACCATAATCCTTACCTTCAGTTCGTCTTTGGCGTTACAAGGAGTTTTGTTGGTTTCTCGTTCAACTGCGCCCCGCAGATAATTATCAAGGGGGTGCGGTCTGCGGAGTTAGGCGGCCAGATGTTGCAGAAATTGTCTGACAGGCATGATTGGGCTCTCTTGCTTGTGTGGCATGGTGCAGAATCCGATTACCAGACATAGGGTATTCCAGCAGCCACCCTCTTGACACAGGGTACTACTACCTCGTCAAGGCACTTGGTGTAGGCTACCGCGTTGAGTCTGAGGCTCTGTGGGAAGATGAATAGAGGCATAACGTCGCCATCACTCCAAACACCGTCGTAATCACCATTAGACTCACCCAACTCTTTCCGAATTCTCTGCGCCCTCCTCAGATCTGAAATGTTCGTATTGGATCATCCGTCGCGAATTCCAAGAAGTACAGAATGTCGTTTCCAAATTTCTGGTGAAGTGAATTGCGTCATTATGCCCTTTTTTTTTCTCACAGACGGTGCCAAACTGACCCTACTATACTGTGCCGTCAGTAAAATCCCAAACAAACAACGCGCATGCGCGAAATTGAAAAAAATAAATAAATAAAATAACGACAATTTACCTATCGCACTCTGTATTTATTTACAATCTTCTCCTTCTATGTGCTGTGTCCCTTTATGACGTCGGCGATCATGATTCTCCACAATTTCCTCTCCTTTGTAGCGCTTAATAAATTTTGTCTTTTTGTTATCTTTCCTAAATCCTGCTCTGTCATCCATTTATTCAAACTCGCTAGCATTGCTTTCCTCGTACCTTCATTCTGTCCTGTGAGTATCAAATTTTCCAAGCCTTATGTACCCTAGAAATTTCAGCTGCCACTTTCTTATCTTAAGTGTCATTTTGTTTTCATATTTTCAAAAACTTTCTCATTGCTCACATGTTCAATCCATGGCATCCTTCTATAGAACCACATTTCTGTTGCTTCAAGTTTTTTCTTCATCTGTGAGGAGATTGCCCAATATTCATTGACATGTAGGGGGACTGATATTACATAATAGTTCAGTATTCTTTTATTAGCTTCTCACGAAATTTTCCTGTTTCTTAATATAATAGCTGTTTACAGACGAAAGCATAAAAAAACTACCAATGTTTACCTATGAACTCGCGTATAATTAAAAAAAAATGATTTCAACGTTGATAAAAGTTGATATGTCATAAAATCCACCAACTAACCCACTTATAAAAATGTCTTTGTAGCGCCCTCTACCGCCACATTTCTCAAATAGCTGGTCGTTCAAAATGCAGAGAAAGACAAAGCGTGAATGTTGGCAATGCGTACGTGTTTTGTCACTTTATGTTAATCATGACGTGTTCTTAAGTAACGTGACTGGTTTACAGTGGAAACACCCCCTATTCATCTGCTCCAAAGAAGACCAAGGTCGTTTCATCTGCAGGGAAGGTGATTTTCCCAGTTTCTTAGAATGCAAAATGCATTGTGCTTATTGATTATCTTCAAAAGGGTCACACAATCAATGGAGAGTACTATGCCGACTTGCTGAGGCAGTTATGAAAGGCTATAAAGACCAAACGTCTAGGAAACAGATGAAAGGAGTCTTGCTACATCAGTACAGTGCTTCAGCACACAAGTCCTTGGTTTCAATGGTTGTTGCGCGTGACCGTGGATTTGAACTGGCTGATCACCCTCCCTATTGTCCTGACTTTGCCACATCTGACTTTCATCTGTTCTCCAGCATAAAAAATATTTTTCAGCATCGCAGTGACGATGGCGTCATACCTGAGGTTTATGACTTTTTTCACCAACATGATGAAAGTTTCTTCGCCAATGAAATCCAAACACGGCAACACTGATGGAAGAAATATGTGGACCGCAAGAGGGACTATGTTAAAAATATAAACCTTATTTGGTCACATTTCATGAGAGTATCTTGGTGAACCTATGAAATTTCCAGGTGACCCTAGTATTCATATGCATATGTACATAATAAATCCATAAGATAGATAGATAGTTTATCTGTTCATTTCATCCTAGAGAAATTGTGCCCTGTATCAAGAGGGTGGCTGCTGGAATACCCTATGTCTGGTAATCGAACTCTGCACCATGTCACAAAAGCAAGAGAACCCAATCATGCCTGTCAGATAATTTCTGCGACATAGATACATACATACTTTGTAGTAGTGCCCTGTGTGAAGAGGGTGGCTGCTGGAATACCCTATGTCTGGTAATCGGACTCTGCACCATACCACAAAAGCAAGAGAACCCAATCATGACTGTCAGACAATTTCTGTGACATAGATACATACATAATTTGTTCATTTCATTCTAGATAGATAGATGGATATATTATCTGTTCATTTCATTCTAGAT
Organism: Acanthosepion pharaonis; assembly: GCA_903632075.3. NCBI lineage: Eukaryota > Metazoa > Mollusca > Cephalopoda > Sepiida > Sepiidae > Acanthosepion > Acanthosepion pharaonis. Next base: position 3,153,160 of record CAHIKZ030005169.1, on the reverse strand, counting down.
AGAGAGACACGAGGGTCGTCTGAAAAGTTCATAGGCTGACTATGAAGGAGTAATGCTGAATTTTGATTTTTTTTAACAATTGTTATTCAAGCATTGCAACACTGATGTAAGAATTGTGTAGACCGCAACCGGGGGGGGGGTCTATGTTGAAAAATAAACCTCATTTGGTCACATTCCATGAAAGTATCTTGGTTAATCTGTGAAATTTTCAGCCAACCCTCGGAGGTGTCTGATCTTCATTCTAGCGTGTCCATTGAAATCACCATCTATAACTTGTTAAGACAAGTTGCTGAATATATTGTCTTTTTGAGAAAACAGCTTATTCTATTAATGGTATAAGATACTGTTTCGAGTGGAAAAAAAACTATCATCTTCAGGTTTCTACGATACCCACCAAAATTTTCTTATTTACATGTTCGTAATGAGTGCAATATATTGGGAGAATAGTTTCACAGACGTTTCAGTCGAATGCTGAATAAAAACAAAATGAAGTGATTATTTAAAAGTGCTGCCACCTCTTATTCACCAGGTTAGCGCAATTTACAGCAAAAGATCGACAAAAAAATGTTTCTTTTCTCTCTTCAACATTTCAGGAAAAATTTTTTCTAGAATCTTCTATACGTCAATAGCTAAGTTTAATCTTCCAACATAACCACCGCCACCTCCTCAGCCACCGCCTGATATTCAGATAGATATCGATCAATATTTCGGAGAATTACTGCTTGTTGAAGGAGGTGTAATGGGTTGCGCCTCATATTACAGAATCTGAGAGACGAGTTTGAATTCCAGTTGAGTGCATTGCATTCACTTACGTGCTAATATGCATTCATATTTATAGTAAGGTATGAATCCATCTCTTTTTCTCTAATGAATTCACAGATGTATGTAGCCCTGGCGAAGTACATACTATGCATTTAAGGAAAGGATTGTTCGCATTGACTAGATGGTCACAACTACGGTCGACCCTTTGGAAAAGTTTGAGTCCATCTCTTCTACTCTATTTTAATATAGCAGTTTGGCAACCGGTCTAGGAGAAGGAAAACTCTGAATTCAAAACTGTATGTAGCCCTGGCGAAGCACATACTATGCAGCTAAGGAAAGGATCTTTCGCATTGACTCGATGATTCCAATTACGGTCGACCCTTTCATAAAGTTTGAATTCAACTCTTCTACTCTATTTTAATATAGCAGTTTGGCAACCGGTCTAGGAGAAGGAAAACTCTGAATTCAAAACTGTATGTAGCCCTGGCGAAGCAAATACTATGCAGCTAAGGAAAGGATCTTTTGCATAGACTCGATGATTCCAACTACGGTCGACCTTTTGAAAATGTATGAATCCAACTCTCCCCCCCACACACACACACACCAGCTATGCGTAAATAGTAGAACAGGCTGGGTTCTATAGCCTTGGGTTGTAACCGATCTATGAGAAGGAAATTCTGAATTCAAAACTGAATGTATCCCTGGCAAAGCACATACTATACAGCTAAGGAAAGGATCGTTCGCCTTGACTCGAAGATCTTCGGTCGACTGCTTGTTTCAACGCACAAAATAACGAATTGGCTGCACTTACCAGAATTTCCTGATAAAAATCACACATTCAACAATCAAAGAGAAAAACATTTTTTTCTGGCCGATGAACTCAGTTTTTGATGAAAGGTTAAAAAGTTCTTGATTTCACCTATCTTCAAAAAATTAGTTATTGACCGGAAATTAGTTCAGACGAAGAAGAGAAGCTGACCTTTGTGCTAAAAGGTTAAGGGTCATTGAAACTAACCGGAAACGTAGCACAGAAGAGTAAAGCAAAATTCGTTGATCATGCATAATATTGAAAATTACAACGCATTAACGGAATGGCCAGATTTTTAGCTAAAAACATCTTTCAGACATCAGAATGACCAAGATTTCAAGAATTCTCTCAAGGAACCATATACTGACCATTGCAATTAATATCTGCCATTTCTTAGCATTTGAGAAATGTCAAAAACATAGATAAAGAATTTTGAGCGATAATTCGGCTTCTATCTTATTTTCTACTTTTCTTTTTGTCTATTAAAGCTTACTCGACGTCTGTCTTTCAAAATATGCTCATAGATTTTGTTTTAGAAATCACAAATTATATTGTGTCTCGAGTCAATTTTCCAAACGCCCAATGATAGGTTTTGGGCGCCCATCTTGGTTTAATAGTCAGCAAACTAGACTGTTAGCTCAATTGACACTACTTAAATAGACTGGTCCACTCGTAAAAACTAGGGAAGCATTTTTCTCCAGCTATAGGTTGAATATCAGGACAGACAGGATCCTATAGCCTTGGTTGGTAACCAGTCTATTGCAGAAAAAATGGCAACCTACTGCAGGATGAATGGAAAGAGACAGGATCACCCAAGCGTATATCATGTATGGCACTTAACTGACTGAATTTAATTTGAGAAACATTCCTAGATTATGCACTTGTCAAATTAAAAATACTTGCAACAGCTGTAACTAGAGCATTCCTTAGAGAAATAAACTTTAGTCAGTTATGTGCCATTTGTGATACACGCTCAAGAGGGTTGATATTACATACTCAGTTATGTTCCATGCGTGATACACGCTTAGGCGATACATGACTGACGAGGCAGATTTTTTTTCCGCAGTAGGTTGCCATTTCTTTCTGTGGAGGACCAGTTTCCATCCAAGGCTATAGAACCCGGTCTGTCCTGCTATTTACACATAGCTGGCGAGGAGGGGGGAAAAGGATTCATACTTTTCTTAAAGGGTATTAGCATGTAAGTGAATGTAATGGATTCAACTGGAATTTGAACTCAGCTCTCCAATTCCTCAATCCAAGCCGCTATCTATTACTCCATTGAATAAACTTACTGTTCTCAAATTGAGAAAAATAATCTTTCATGTGCTTTGTAAGTGATATTGGTTATGCCAGTGTTTCTCAACCTTTTCAAGCAATGGCACACCTAGAAACAAATGAAAATATCACAGCACACTTATCAAAATTTCTAAAGGGTAAATATTTAAATGTTATGAAATAGAAAAATAGATTTAAAAATTAAAAAAATACACACAAATATGAACTTAATTTATTTCAATATTTTTATTCAACTCTTTGTGCAAATTATTTAGTGTAAAACCAGTGTTTGGTGTTTTTTCGCAATTTCTTCAATGTTTGGTCAAATGTATGATAAGCAGACTCATTTCCTCTTCAGTTGAGCGCAGTTTTTCTCGTTTCTTATTGTTGATATTATTTAGGGTTGAGAAGCCTAATTCACATAAATAAGAAGTAGAAAGTTGCAATAAAATTGATAAAGCCTTTTTAGCTAATGTGGGATAAAAAGTTTAATACTTATTCATTTATTCAAATACTAACACTATCATTAATACTTCCACATACACACATATATATATATATATATATATATATATATATGCATACTGGAACAATATTTGGCATGGCAGTTAAGAATGACTGGGTTAAATATTGGTATAAGCCATTTAAGATTTAGTGTCATTAATGATTAAATTACTGATTCCATTACTTTTTATCAGGTTTTTTTTTTTTTTCCAATTTTGTTCTTCAAATATAAACTTGAGTTTTAAGATCACTAAAAAAATGTTAGATTCTAATAAACATTTTGTATTTTACTCTATTAAAATAACAAACATGAAACTAATTTTTTGAACATTTTGTTGCAATATCTTTATCACAATAAGCTTTAGAGCAGGGGTTCTCAACAGGGGTGCAATTCATTCCTAGGGGTGAATTGTGACCACAGTAAGTTTATTGGGGTAGGAGAGCAATTATAGAATTTGGCCTATTTTGCCTGTCACCTTGAAAAGGAAGGTGGGGAATGGCATTCTGACGAATAGTGAAAGGGTTGCCTTGAGGAAGCAAGGTTGACAACTCCTGCTTTAGAGTGTCTTAAAATCCTTTAAAGAGAAAAGAAAAATTGGTGTCCAAGTGTTTGCTTTAATTTATGCGAATTGATGAACTTTAAATAAAAAAAAGTTTTCGAAGCAGGTATTTCATATATGGAAGATCTGAAAAAAAAAGAAGCTCTACCTCTGCTTCCTCTTTGAGTCCTGAAAAGAACCCCTTACCTTTTTTTTTGGTGGTGGTGGGGGGGGACTCCTTTATGAAAGGATTAAATCACTGGGAATAACATGCACAAACAATGCCACAATCTGTTACTTTCTTTTGGAGACCATTAACGAGAGAACAGTTACTCAAATGTTTTTACAAGAAAGAAAATAAAGCAGAAATAATTTGTACTGATAGATGACTTTATTCAATTTTCTAAAGATGTCTTGATAATGACAGAGGAAGAAAATAAAAAATAAAAAAAATTTAAGATTTTTTTTTCGTGTCGGGGTGGGGATACATTTACTTTCTGCCATCATCAGTTGAGTAGAATAAAGAAAAGTTAACTTAAAATACCAAATTGGTAAATCAATCACAGTTAGTGTACAGAATTGGTTTTTATTTGCTAAGCCAAGGCTGGCAAAAGCCATGAAGGTAGGGCATCCAGTGGAAACTGAACTCACTACCATCTGTAAAACTACCTTGGTACTCTTGCTCCATAGTGACATACCTATTATATTTACTAAGTTTAGCTTTATCAAACCCAAGTAAAAGTCACTTAGTGAGGACCAAACACAGAGTGTTTTGGTTTATCTTGCTAACAATAATTACATAACAAGGTGACCTTGATATTTATTAAGCTTAGTTTAGTATGGCATAAGATACTAAGTGTAGTGCACTCAATGAGGATTACTATAGTAGTGATAGCCTGAAAGTGTAGCTTGTTAGTAATGACTCAAGAGAGAGAGAGAGAGAGAGAGATGCAAATGCAGCATTTGTTTTGAATTTAGAATGTTTTCCAAAACAAAAACATTTTACTTTATTTTCAATTCTGAGCTATTTAGGCATGATTAATTTTTAATGTTTCAGAAGCAGGAATGAAAACAATTTTGAAAACCAAAAGGATGTCAAGCAGATAATTGAAAGAGGAAAAAAAAAGAAAAAAAAGAAAAACTTGCCAAGAGAAGTGGATTTGATGATCCTTACTAAGGTTGGAAATCAGGACAGAAGAAGAGAGAGAAGAAAAAGGGTAAAAAATGAAGTACAAAAAAATTTTTTTCAATAATTGAAGAGCCGTTTTAAAGGCCAACATAGTATACAGAAACAAAAGCCTGCTCTTCTGTTCAGCATTTGTGGATGATTGCCTCTTTATTTTGTATGTGTGATATAACATGATTTTCTTTTATATATATATATATATATATAAAGACAAGAGAAAAAAACTATTCTTTGCTGATGCATTTCATCCTCTGAGGGACTTTATCAAGACAAATGTGTCATCTAAGAATAGTTTTTCATCTTGTCTTTTTAGTCATTTTATTCCTTTACAGATATATCTATCTGAAAATAATTTATATATATATATATATATATATATATATATATATATATATATATATTAAGAAATGGACACAGTCCGACAATTTATTTATTAAAAGACATTTTTATGTTTATCGTTGTTTTTTTTTATAGATACAAACATACTGTTTATCATAAACAGAGCATTTGCTTAAATACTTGTATCTATAAAAAAAAAAAAATAACGTTAAACATAAAAAATGTCTTTAATAAATATATATATATATATATATATATATATGTATGTGTGTGTGTGTGTGTGTGTGTGTGTATGTATTGGTCATTTTTCTAAGCCAAAACATTAAGACTAGGCAAAAAGAAAAAAAAAAAAAACAAGGTTAATCAACCTCTCAGCTTAATTGATGAAGAAAACAAAAATTAAATAACAGGTTATGCTGATGCCTAAAAGTTCTTGACCAAATTCACTTCTCCCCCCCACAAAATCAGTATTTTGATATTTAGTTCATAAAAGCAGTGATTTTGGAAAGTGGCTGAGGCCAAGAACTGCATCACCTAGCATTAAAAACTGTTTCACTGTTTTCTTTATTTTTAAAAAAAAAAACATGATTTCAAAACTCGAGATATCCACTTATATTCATGAACTTGAAACAAAATGAATATTTCCAATCCTGTACAAGAAACATTAAAAGCAATTAAGTTTTACATAGAAAATTTTATATATATATATATATACACCCACACATACCACTATCACAAAATGTGTTAAAGTATGGCAGTTCAGCCATGAGAAATTAATTTTTTGCCTTTTTTTGAGGATTTTTTTTTCCGTTTTTCTGCATGGTTTTTTGTTATATTGGTTTTCTGAACACTGATTAAAAAAGAAAAAAAATAATAAAATGAAATAAAGTTCGATCTGAAGTATGAGGATGCATAAGAAAAAAAAAAAGAAAAAAAAATTCTCTATCCATCCTTTTTTTCTATTTCAGGTTGAGCAGATGAAAGACGTTGAAGTCTTAAATCAGAAATATTTGCATCCTGGTTGGTCATAGTCTCCTTCATAAATTCATCATATAAGGACGTTCCTTTCTCATTTTACGGTGTTTGGCCTGAACTTCAAGAAAGTGTTTCAAGAGAACGTTGAAGTCAATGTTATCTCCTGGTCGTCGGACTGGTTTGGCTTTCCTGAAAGAAAAAGAAAAATTTTTTGTAAGTTACAAAAGATGACGAGGAAAGAAAAAGATTATGATCGATCAATTTGGTTGTTCCCAAAATCAGTCTTTCCCTGAAAAAAAATGCTTTTATTAATTCATATGAATTTCCATACTTACAATGAATATACCGACTTATGCTATGCATAAGACTTTAAGGACTCTGCTAAGAAAACATTTTTCCTATAATAGAAGAATTTAATAAATCCCTAAGAAGACATTGATGACTGTCATAATTTACCTTACTACCAAGAGGATCTAATAACAGCGAAAACTTTTGAAGTGTATCACAATCAGTATTTAACCAATTGTACTTTATTTTTGTATTTATTCAACCCCACCATGAGGCCAGGTTGTGAGACAAGGTCGGTTTAATGTGGGGAGACCGAGTGTGTGTACACCCAGGCTAGGAACAAAAATTGCTGGAGCCCCCACGACTGTTGGTTGCGCTGGCCTTGGTGCAAATATCGATCCCTCTCTCTGGTACAATGAGAGGGTGTGGCCCTGGACAGCTGTTCCCCAGGGCTGCGCATCTCTCAGTATAATTTTCCCTTGTACTATTGTACATTACTTTTTCCACAGAGACAGTCTGACAAAATGGAAGTGCTAAATAAAGCCAAGCAGAGAAAGTGGTCAATGTAGAATGGAAATTGTTTTTCTTAATTTTTTTTAAAATAATTAAGGATAATATTTTTTTTTCTCTTTAACCACATCAATTAAAAATTAACCTTTAACACTGTTTATGTGACTTCATTTGCTGTATAAAAAGTTTATCCTGCTACTGAAGGTGACTTTGATCCCTGAAGAATAATGTGTTTGAATTTCATAGTTGTGTTGTCATATCCTGCTATAGCAACAGAAAACAACTTTGAAGGAAATTAACAATAAGGATACTGCAATTGAGAGGCATTGAAAAAAATATTGTCTAAATTATATATATATTTTTTTTTACAAAGCTCTAACAAATGTTTGGCCCAACTGATAGCTGATGAGGCCAATGCAAGTCTATCCTATCACAGCAACTGTGGGAAAATAAGAAAAAAGTCGAATGTCAATTAAATATTAGGCTTTTCTCCTTAACATTGGTTTTCCAAAAAGAATATATCTTGAAAGACTGACAATATCCATATTTTCTTGTCAGTAATTTGTTTACCTGACTTGTTGCAGTCAATGTCACATGAGGTGAAGATATTTAAAGAGACCTCGTATGTCTATATTCCTTCTGTTGCACTGACCCATTCATAAAACTATAAATAAGCACATAAATATTTGATTGACAACAACCTTCCTTTTTCAACACATTACTTGTTCAGCTGTGGTGTTAGTAATGAAGATACATGGAACAATTTGATACACTGGAGTTTTAACAGCATTGTCAACTTTTGTCTTTTTCCTAAGACTCTTATTTCTCCAGACATGTTTGTACAATTTGATAAAATGTGTGTTTGACAAGACCAGTCTGCCATGTTAATATCTGTTTTGGTTTCACAAAATGACAACACTGGTATTATTAAAAAAAACTTCCAGGCCATTCTCTCTCTCTCTCTCTCTCTCTCTCTCTCTCTCTCTCTCTTGTGGATCAGTTAACAAAGAAGTACTCTCTATCTCTCTCTCTTGTGGAGCAGTTAACAGAGAAACTCTCTCTCTCTCTTGTGAATCAGTTAGCAGAGAAACTCTCTCTCTCTCTCTCTTGTGAATCAGCAGAGAAACTCTCTCTTTTGTGGATCAGTTAAAAGAGAAACACACACACACACACTCTCTGTCTGTCTGTCTCTCTCTCTTGGATCAGTTAACAGAGAAACACACACAAACCCTTTTTCTCTCTCTCCCTCTCTCATAGATCAGTTAACAAAGAAACTTTCTTTTTTTCTCTCATAGATCAGTTAACAAAGAAATTCTCTCTCTTTTTTGGATCAGTTAACAGAGAAACACACATACACACTCTTTCTCTCTCTCTCTCGGATCAGTTAACAAAGAAACTCTCCCTTTTTCTCTCATGGATCAGTCAACAAAAAACTCTATATCTCGTGGATCAGTTAACAGAGAAACAGCCTGTAAATATCTTCCTAATCACCAAAATACATTTAAAAAGTTACTTTGTAGAATTTAAATAATTAGCAAATTATTTGGGAGAAGCTAATTTCTTTTGTACATGGTTGTTTTTTATTATATGTATTGTATTTCCCACTTTTCTGCTCATCCATACAATGTTGAAGAGACATTCAAACTGGTCCAAATTTTTCAATTTCAAACAATTCGATACACAATCAGGCAGACCTGCAATGATATTTTCGACACACACACAATTTAACAATGACTGTTTCTCTGTGCAATCATTTTCAAAATGTCCAATGCAAATCAAATTCTCTTTGACCTGTCCACCCGCTACTCCACCCTACAACAATGAGTGCAAGCTTGGGCCAAGACTTTGGTTCATTTTCTTATTTACACTCAATGACTAATTAATTACTTCTCAAATACACTGATTGCAAAGTTAATTAATAAGAGACCACAAGCAAAGTGACTTGATTGTAAGGAAAAAGATTCACTGAAAACAAAGTAATTGGATCTTCGCAGAAGAGATAGAGAGTCATCTGCTCAATAGTAGAGCGGACAGAGCTGTCAATAATAATGCTGAAATGCTTCATATAGTAGAAAAGTCCACACTTTGAGAGGTTTCAGAGAATCTCATTACCAACATCAACCATTAAGATTGTATAAAACTACACAGATGCATATAACATTGTCCTTTGATATTTGAATGAATATAGTGCATTTACTACGGCCCATAAGACATTGTTTAAAAAAAAAATTAAAGAAAAAAAAAAACTTAATAGTATTTAGAATCCCTTTATAAATGAGAAGCCAAGTAACATATGGTTAATTTCTGACCTTTGACAATCTCTTTCTTCCTGATTTATAATGTATTTTTATTGCAAAATAATTTTAAATATATTTTTATAGTAAATATTGATCTATTATAGACATAAGGAGGCACAGTAGAGTAATGGATTCAGCTTGGATTAAGGAATCAGAGAACAGAGTTCAAATTCCAGTTGAATTCATTATATTCATTTACACACTAATACTGTTGGGAAAGGAATGAATCCAGCCAAAACATTACGATGACAAGGACAAAGGTTTGAATATAAATAATGTAAATAACTGAGACAATGTTTTCATTTTTCACTAATGCTAACATTTGATGTGCCACGGTGTAGGATAGATATTTATTTCCATGGAAACTACAACAGATACAGTGAGCACATTAACACTACTGCATTAGGTATGCTTTCAGCTACAAAACCATTTTTCCACATTGTCCCTGGCAGCAATGAAAGCACTTGCATGCTGGACCTCAGGAAAATCTGCACCATTCACAGCAGCAATGATTGCATCATTGTTAGGAAAATGTTGTCCAGATAGTCCATCCTTCTCTAACTCTAAGAGATGAAAGATGAAGAGACCAAATCCAGACAGTGTGGTGGGTAAGGTAGGAAGTTTCAACCTCTATTGCCACAACACCATCATCTGTCTCTGGTGTGGGCAAATGTTATCAAATAGGAGGCATTCCTTTTGGAGTCGTGAATGAAAGAAACTGCATACTCAGAGAAGATTGTGTTGTGATAATGATGTTCAATCAGCTAAGTGAACAGTTTTATGAACGACAAAATACAATATAAAAAGGTTTTTGATTTAAATATTTTATAGATATTTTCAAAAGGTGTGTGCATTGTGGTGTAAAAGATATCAGCTTGGAGAGTTGCATCATTGTCAAGTTTGCTAGATTCACTTATGTACAAATGCCATTGGGAAAAGGTATGAATCCATCTCTTCTCACCCAAGCTGTGGGCTTGAATAACAAAACAGACTAGGTTCTTTAGCTTTGGTTGGCAACCAGTTTACCACAGAAAAAATACATGATCACCCAAACATTTATCATGTATGGCACTTAACTGACTGAATTTTCATGAAAATCTCAAAAGTCTGCTACCAAAATAGTGCAGTATTTGTTTTCCCACCACCCAAAGCCTACCAGAATAGACTTAGTGCCCTTCAGAGAAACCAGGTGCATGGATGACCCAAGAGGTGACCTCCGAGCTCCCAAGAGGAGACCCACAATATCAACCCAACTGTACTTGAGATACAATGTGTGATAAAAAAGGCACAAAAAAGATAAATATATATATATATATATATATATATATATATATGAGTGTGTGTGTGTGTTAAGAATTTGGGTAAATGATCCTGACAGAGTTATACATTAAATGACAATTGTAAAAAAATGTTCATGAAAGTAGAAATTCTTAACATATTGTTGACATGAGGAATGCATGGATACAAAACATATCTCATTCAATTTCTATCCATTCTGATGGATTTCTATCTTTAAACTCGGACACTTAAGACAAAGAACATAAAATATTAGACGACTCATTTTCTTTATTTTCTAGTCACAAGCAACACTATATTGGGAAAAATCTATGATCTCATTATTTTAAATAAACACACAAACACATACACATGCAATTCACTTTTTAATCATCCCAAAATAGGCAAAATGCCATATCAGATATTTTTTAAAAACATTATACTTTTATGAATGTTTTTTTCCAATTGTCATTTAATATATATATATATATATATATATATATATGATGAAAATATAGTTTTAAGGTATGCTATATTTATGGGATAAAGTGCTCAATATCAGGGGTAGAGCATATGTGAATATAAATTACGTACACAAAATATCCGTCTTTTTGGACATAATATCCAACTACAAAAAACCTTAATTAAGGTACATTCTTTAGGATCAAAAACTCCAAGACTTGTTTGCAGTCATTATAAAGAAATTGATGCAAGACAAACTGAAATCTAAAACATTCCATGGATGTAACCATTATATTAAGTTCTCTTTTCACAGAAGAGATATCGTTAATGAACTTCACCTGCCCTATGCGAGAAAAGAAATAGTTGAGCATAATAACAACAGATCAGATGTATTTCTTTATAAAAAGCCCAACCAATGTGATGATCAAATCTTTTCATGTTTTGGTATCCTGGTATACCCAACACTGAAAATTAGAGAGAAAAGGGTGGAAAAAAATGACCTCTCATACCTGATCTAAATACATGGAAGAAAGGGAGGAGAAAGCTAGAAGTGTAGGAAGATGGAGAAAAAGAGGAAGGGATGGGGAGAGAGATAAAGAGGGGGAGCAATATAGGGAGGGTGAGAGAAGGTTAAAAGTATGGGGATATGGCAAGAGACAAGGAGAGAGAAGGAAGGAGAGAAAAAGGGAAAATGATAGAGAGTGATAGAGAAGGTAAGAAGTATGAGGAGATGGTGAAATAGAGAAAGAGAGAGGAGAGTGATAGAGGAGGGGAAGAGAACCTAATGAGACTCACCAATCTATGGGCAGAAACTATATATAATCATTCTAAAATTCTGCCATCCTCTTTCTATGTGGATTATAATTGATGATCTCCATTAATTGATATAAGACTACAATTTTCATTTTTAAATGCAGTCCCATACTTGAACCTGAAATCTTATAATCTTCACTCAATTAGATTAACTACTAAGCCAGTATCAGAGAGACCTTCTTTTCCATAAAACTGAACATACCGTAATGCATATCACTCATGAGACTAAACCAAGCATGACTTAGGGCAATACTTCACAATCTGTGTTGCCGAAAATCTTCCTATTTACTCCTTTTCCAACAAATTGAATTCTAAAAAGGCATATCAACTCTTCCATTAATAGTTATTTATACAGCCAGTTATTTCATAGATTTTTCCCCATTCCTGAAGAGCCTAACAATTAAAATTGTATATAAAAATAAACAAAAAAAAGGTCTATTATTATTTTATAAGTTTTGCTAAAACAATGCTAAATCCTTTCAGTACCTAAGCAGTTACCCATGTAAATATTAACCAGGTTTGATGTTGTCAATTCTTTATTTAGGTGAATATTTTTCTAATATTCTTAGTCTCTAAATTGAAGAGGTCATTTTGAAATGTGTGACCAAACTGCTCAAATCCCAAATTATTAAGTTGGCAAGTTGAATCTGAACAATCTATCTATACATAAAATTCTGTGAATTCTGTTAGTTTGTCCATTTGTCATACCCTCTAAAATAGTCAAACATTGACCGATCAAAACTAAATGTTGGGGAGAAGTGCAAAATGTAAGGAGGTACAAAGTACAGTTGAATTTACTAGGGTGCATACAATAAATTTTTTATTTATTTTTTTGGAAAAAAATTAAAAGTTTTATTATTTAACATACAAAATAGTCCCACTATTTTAAAAAGAATTTAATGATTAAAATAGGAAATAATTATTTAATAAAAATGCAATATTGTTTTTTGTGTATCTTTTCTTTAATTTTTTATATATATTTCCTTTGGGTAAAATATCATGCACCATAGTAACATTGCAAATAAGGAGAGTAGAGTTTGTAAAACTCAACAAAAATGTTAGCCATAACTTCAACAATACTAAATACTGTGAAGGATTTCAACACATATAAGTGTGTTGTAAAAAATTCAAGTACATTAAATTGTCAGTTCTAAAAATCAGCCTTTATCAGAATAAGTTAGTTTCTTTTTGTTTGTTTTTATGCTTAATCTAATATCCAAAAATATGTGCAACTGAAGCCTGTCAGAAAAGGCTGCCAATTGCTCTAACATGATTAAAGATAAATTAGAAAAAGTCTATGAAGTCTAGATTTAGATTTTGCCTGCAATTAAAACAGCAGCTACCAAAACAACAACAGCAGTTGCCACCAACAAGAAACAGACAAATGACAACCTTACTCTTAAATTGGATCAAATTTCAATTATTTTAAATGTCAGATCAAGTGCTTACAGTAACTCACAATTTAGAGATTTACCCAAGTCTGACTCAATCTTTAAAAGGGAAAATGAATTATTAATTTTCAATGAGTTTTTCTTTCATTTGGTTATCTTTAAAATTTCAAAGCACAGCTTTACATTTATAAGTAAGAAACATAGATGGAGAAAAAATAAATATAATATAAAATTATAAAAAAATAAATAAATATAAAATTGGTAAGCAAGCAGCATAGATTGAGAAAAAAAAACACTTTCATCAAGATTAGAATTGACATGCCGTCTGACTGTAACAATTTCTTATTAATGTGAATCAGTATTTCCATTAGTAAGAAAGATATATGTTTATTCATTTATTTTTTATGACTTATCAACCCTTTGTAGATTATTTAAAGCTGAAATATATTTTGGATGGTAATAATGATCCTTTTTTGTAAGTGAATATTGTACATATTTTGAAAATAGCAATGATTTTTTCCAGATACAAATCCTACAATTTAACCCATAGCCTGGAGAAGAGATGGATTCATACATTTCCCAAGGGTATTTGTACAGTTTTACATTTATTCCATGGATGATAAGCAAGGAGAATGAATTGGGGGAAAAAAATTTCATCAAGATTAGAATTGCTGTGCTGTATCCTTGGGATTCTGTCTGACTGTAACAATGTATTACAAAAGGAAATATTGTTGTAGAAAGATATATGTTGATTAATTTGTTTTTTTTTTCACAGCTATGTAGGTTATTTGAAGCTGAAACATATTTTGGATGGTAACAATGACTTTTTTTGTGAATGAATATTGCATTAAAATTTTTTGAAAATTGCAATGATTTTTCCAGATACAAATCCTACAATTTAACCCATAGCAGAGAGAAGAAAATATAGATTCATACCTTTCCCAAGGGTATTTGCACATAAGTAAATGTGATAAACCTGACTGGAATTCAAACTCAGCTCTCTGATTTTTTCATTCAGAGATGATATCTATTGCACCTCCCACACATCCCCAAAAAATCATCTTCCATGATGCACACAGACACACACCAAAATGCACTTCTTAGAAGCATAAGATTATATAGACTTGTGACATACACATTTGGCCAAATACAAATCTGTATAAGCTATTGAGTTCTCTGAATGAGAAGTAGAAAGAAAGTCCATTTTTTGCACAATCTTTAGCAGAGAATACACATAAGATGTGGGTGTTTCATTTGACAAGTTAAGCTATTATTTTCTTCACTACTGATACAAAATCTAGACCAGCAGATATCACTCAAATCAACCATATTCATTTTTTCTATTCTCTTTTCCAATCTCCACAAAGCCGTTGTTGTTTTGTTTATTTACATTAGTCTTATTAGATGTAATCGTCTTAAGTTGTCTGAATTTCTTAAATGAAGCAGTGTCATTATTAATTTTTTGACAAGTATTTGACTGAGAAATTGAATTATCTCTTGTCTCCAGTTATAAATAGACTTATAGAAGACAGTTGCATTTAAGTCCCGATGTCCAAAGGGGAGGAGGGAACAAGCAAGTGGAATATGGAGGTGGGAGTGAACTAGAAAAGAAAAACAAAAAAATGCCTACATTTTGACCAATAATTTTGCAGTCAAATTTCTAAACACAATTCATGACAAGAGAAAATAAAAACTAAAAAAATGTTTAAATATCTCACACTAACCAAGAGATTTGAACAATTATCTCTTATAGTTCCCTGTTGAAAGCTGTCACCACTTAGCTATCCTGGTGTTTGAAACATTGCTGACATGGCTTTTATTTACACTCCAAATTCATTCTTTTATAAGAGAGTAAGGCATTAGGAATAGCTCTCAACTTCTGACCTCTATTGAATTACTCAAGAAGATGAAAGAAGCTTTTACTTTTCAGCAATTGGCCTTAAAAAAAAAAAGAATGTTTAGATAATGTTCAAAAACTATTTTTTTTTTTTTTTCCAAATAGGTTGATCTTAACTAAAATTGAATGGCATCAGCACAATTCAAGTTAAAAATGTTTTCAGTTTGTTAAATGAACAAAGGTCATAAGAAGAGGAGGGGAAAAATTCCCATAAATATTAATGAAAATCTGTCTGGGAAAACCTGATTTATTATTGCTGATACTAATGATCTTTTAGTTTATTATGACAAAAAGGTTTTCATTTGCAATGAATTTCCTGCTTTTCTTTTATAAAAAAAA